>CABHPH010139732.1:13806-43644 GCA_902168325.1 Peromyscus nudipes
CTCTCTCTCTCTCTCTCTCTCTCTCTCTCTCTCTCTCTCTGAAATTCTTTTAAAAAGAAAAAGTGAAGGCTGAAAAAATAGGTGGGCTGAAATTGAAGTGAGATGCTAGATTTTACTATCTAACTTTTCTGGAAATACAAGAAAGAAATTCCAAGTATATATCTCCAATATAAGTATACTTATTTTTAAATTCTTAAACTGGCCAGATGGCTCAGTGGGTAAAGGCACTTGCTTCCAGATGACTGGTATATGGAGACAACCAATTCTTGTAATTTAATTTGTCCTCTGGTCTCTGCTTATGCACATGAATAAATAAAAGTGATATTTTTAAAAATTATGTATATGGCTATTGTATTCACCAATTATATCAAAAGTACTTAAAAATAAATTTGAGACTATGTTGTGGCAATGAGAAACATTTTTAACTATCTCAAAAACTTTGTGTGAGATATATATCAATCCCCTAATACTGATAGCTTTATTGCCAACCTCTTGTATACCAAGTTCAAAGCTATTAGCTTCAATGTGTATATCAGATGTTAATAAATCTAAGCTTTTTTTTTCTTTTATAGCTACATATAAGTAGATGCTCCACTATATCCAGCATTCCGATGGATCTAGAATGCTCCCTTGAACAGAGAGAGCATGTTTGGTTTATTTGTTAATTTTTAAGGGCCTTTTACAAGCTAAGCAAGGATTACGTTAATGCCATAGACTTGGCATTGTTCTTCATTTTTATTTTGAAACAAGTCTCACTAAACTACCAAGCTATCCTTGAACTCACTCTATAGACAAGGTGGCCTTTGAAATTGAGAGCTTCCTGCCTCAGTCCTAAACAGCCTGAATTATAGGCCTGTCCCACAAGGTCTACTTAAACTAGGTTTTATAAGCTGTTGTAATAATCCAAATGAGAAATAACTAGTGTGAAAATTAAACTCAGGATGTGAAAAGTAAAAAAAAGAACTTAATCTACTGGAGAAATATCTAGAGAGTAAAATGAACAGGACAGACAGACTTGCAGCTGGATGAAGGGAAATTTGGAATGGTGTCAGTTAGCAGCCAATAATCACTAGCAACAGACAGGATTCCAATTCCAATGATTAGTTTGAATGAGATGTGTGATAGCAAAATGCACTCTAAATTTCTAAACTGTAAATAAAGAATTGAAAATACCTGATTAACACTCAAATGCTTATAAAGAAATGACACTTTGCATAAATTAGGTTACATAAAATCTATTTCTAATTACCTCATCTGTTTTGTTTTATAGTTTAATGTGGCTACTAGAAAATAGGGATTTGTTTATGATGTTTTAGAATGGTTCTGCAACGCTTGCCTCCACCATCTTTCAGAGCCAACCATTGTAAAATTCAGAAAGAACAGAGGAAGGGGACCACATTTTAGAAAGGAGGGTGTTAGTGAGTTCATTCAAGACCATGTTGAATTTGAGGTACTTGTAGAAGACACATATGGGGGACCCTCTGGAGAAAAGGGGAGAAGTTATAGCTGAACCTACAGACCCGAAAGTCCTTCGTATACACATCAGCAAAAGTTAACAGCAGTGGCTCAGGGTGGACTTATGTAGGAACACCAATATTTAAAAGGTGGTCAAAATGGGCTGAAACAAAATCAGAAATACAGGCCTTAGGGTCATAGACGTCAAGGCAAGTGGAATCTCAGATTTACCAAGTTCAGTATAAAGGAGGGCACTGAATGGACTTTAGCTCTGCCAGTCTCAGTGTGGTGGTGGGTGAGGAGAGAAAGCTCACTGAGATGAAAAGAGCAAAGAGTCAAAATGGACAAAACAGCTGAAGAGAGATCTTCCCAGAGGAGTTAAACCCAGCACAGGACGTGGAGTCAAGAGGATGGGGGCAGGGCATGGTTTCCTGCTCTCCGTGGTGGCAACTGTTTGATAGAAAATAACTAGCAGTGAGTAAGGGGTTGGTAGTGCTGGACAGATATAAAGAACAAGGGAGATGGGATGGGGGGGGAAGGAAGAGCTGGGAGGGGGACTGGCCTTGAGTTGGGCTGCCTTACTTTGTGAGCCTCTGGGGAGGGTGAGAGAAAGACAGGGCCAGATAGTCAAGGCTCATGTAGGTTCTTCCTGCAGGAGACAGGCAAAGTCTAGGAAGCTTACGATCTTTTTCTTCAGTAAAGAAGAGTCTAGGTCGTCAGCAGGGGAGTGAGGACAGGAGGTTGAAAGGAAGGTCTCGAGAGGTGGAGTAGCACTGAGACACTCAGTCACAGAGTGAGACTGAGCAGGCTAGAGGTAGTTCAGAAAGCAGGGTAAAAGCTGGCTGTGAAGAATCAGATCCACAGAGACACAGTCAGCACCGCTGTGTCCCAGAGGCTCTGTGTGGACCTAACACAGAAGATGAGACGCTAGACCTGACTGGACCCAGAGTTCTGAACGTCTGTGCAAAACGATCTAAGTACATTCAAAATGTGGGACAATTTGGGTTATCAGTCATCACACAAAACAGCTCTGGTGGAGACAACAGGCCTGGGGTGGGGTGAGGGAACCAACAGAGACATAGAAAATGAAGAGACAAAGAAAAGGTCTAGAGAACCGAGTGAGGGATGTAGCACAGTGGTTCTCAACCTGTGGGTCGTGACCTCTTTGGTAAACCTCTATCTTCAAAAATATTTACATTATGATCCATAACAGTAGCAAAATTACAGTTACAAAGTAGCAACAAAAATAATTTTATGTTTAGGGGTCACTACAACATGAGGTTGTGACATTAGGGAGGGTGAAAGCCTCTGATGTGGTAGAAGGCAGGAACAGAGCTTAGAGCTGTAAGATGATGTGAAGCAATGAACTGCCTGCTGTTGCTGGCACTATCGGACTCATCACTCAAGCATGCACCATTGTTTCCAGACACATGCGATGTTATGGCTGAAACAGTGTTTACTAAACATTATTTAGTCTGGTGGATATTGTCATTTGAGCTCCTTGAAGACCGTGAGTTACTAAGAACAGCGAAAATGAGAGTGGTAGAGCACTTGCCCAGCACGTCTAAGTCACACTGGGTTCAGTCCCCAGCAAAACACACACACACACACACACACACACACACACACACACACACACATACACACACTGCAAAGGCACGGCACAAAAATAAATAAGATGGATTCAATACTATCTTTCTGACACGACGATCATCTGCATCCTGACAAGCTTTCTGAATTGGAGAGAAACACAAGAGGATTCAAGCTGCCGGCAGGTACACATGGCCTTTGTCACTCCTTGTGGGGAATTCGTGGCACTGTCCTCAGAACTCAACACTGACAGCAAGCACTTCAGAGAAGCTTGAGGTCTGTCCTTCGCATGGGGACGGGAACACATTGTTTACCAACAGATGCCAATCGGCATAGAATGGGAATTTAGAAAATTCTTTGCTGCATTGTTTTGCACTAAGGAATTGAGGGGGGTGCCACGGATCAAGGTGGACTGACTCTGGAAAAGATCTTGTTTAAATGGGTGGAGCAGTTGGGCGTGGTGATTTGTCTCCATCATCCTACCGCTCAGGAGGCTGAGGCAGAAGATATCCACAGGCTCAAGGTCAGCCGTGGGGTGAGGGAGACACTGCTTCAAACCATAAACAAAAACAGGCAGAAAAGGTGGGACAGAAGGGGTCACGTACAAAGAGGAAATAAAAAAAGAAGGAAAGAAAGCCAAGGAAATAAAGGAGAAAGGGCGAAAAAGAAAGAGAATTTGAACAGAATGGGAAGAAAATAGGATTAGCATCCTTATGTCGAAAAAGATAAAATGTGCAACATTCCTTTTGTATTCACACTTGAGGTTGCAAAAAAGAACCTATCAGCATTCAACACAATAGCTACCTAAGTCTCTCACTGTCTGAGCCTCAGCCTTATGTAACCAAGCAAACAAGAGCAAGCATTCCTGTAATTACAAGACTACAAGGGACCTTGAGAGTAGAAAGAGCATGTTCTTACTTGTTTGGCTGGAGAAAACGCGTGCGCGCGTGCGTGCGTGCGTGCGTGCGTGCGTGCATGTGTGTGTGTGTGTGTGTGTGTGTGTGTCATGTACACCC
Organism: Peromyscus nudipes; assembly: GCA_902168325.1. Classification (NCBI taxonomy): domain Eukaryota; kingdom Metazoa; phylum Chordata; class Mammalia; order Rodentia; family Cricetidae; genus Peromyscus; species Peromyscus nudipes. The sequence continues at coordinate 17,868 of CABHPH010139732.1, forward strand.
CCCCCCCCTTTTAAATTTACTACTCCAAGTATTACCGAAGCTGCTTTTGGCAAATGTAGAAACTTTGAAAACAACCAAGGATCAGCAGTCAAGAGACTGGGCCAGTCTCACCCCTGCCCCTCACGGAAGCCTACCCTAAGAGTTCTACTGGGATTCCTCCATACAAACCCTGCCTGTTAGGGGCTGAAATTCAGAGCCCGGCCTCTGGCCAGCACACTAGATGATAAAAGGAGTAAAATCTCAGGGAGAAAAAAAGCACACATGGAAGCGTTCCAGTGTGGTCAAGGCCTTGGATTTTATTTGTGAACAAGCAGTTTTGACCTTGGCCTTGCTTATGGAAGACCGCGCAAGCTTTCTCTTTCTGTTTCCAGCCATGCAGCTGGCTTTTACTGCCGCAGCTTGGGAAGCAGCTGCAGAGCACCAACCGGGTATTTTGATAGTTTGGCCTCAGTGGATTGTAAAAGCTCCTACACAGCTTTTCTCCACAGATGAGTACCTGCTTCTAAGAACAGTCCACATTCTCCAGGGCCTACCTGGCCAAGCTGCAGGTCAAACCGCTCACCCTGTTGGTTTGGGAGAAGTTATGGCTGCATGGACAGGCATCCTCAGAACAGACAGCTTGTCGCCTGTCCCGAATCTGACCCACAGAGATATTTTCAGCAGGTGTGCCTGGGGCAAGGGTTTGATAATCGTGAAAAGTGTTTTCCCATGTACAGGCACATGGGCTGCAGGATGTGAAACTGGATTCACCGTGTTGATTCCGAATGATATCTGAGAATCATGGATACATAGAATACTCTTTAGGGGCTAACCCTGTTTATTAAGGCCAGGCCTGGGTAGGAGGGGTTATATCATACATTCTTTTGTTTGTTTGAGACAGGGTTCCTTTGTGTGACAGTCCTGGCTGTCCTGGAACTCACTCTGTAGACCAGGCTGGCCTCAAACTTTCAGAGCCTCTGCCCCTGGATTAAAGGCCTGAGTCACCACTACCCAGGTTTTTTTTTTTTTTTTTCAGCCATTTTTTTTTTTTTTTTGGTTTTTCGAGAAAGGGTTTTTCTGTGTAGCTTTGCGCCTTTCCTGGAACTCGCTTTGTAGACCAGGCTGGCCTCGAACTCACAGAGATCCGCCTGGCTCTGCCTCCCGAATGCTGGGATTAAAGGCGTGCGCCACCACCACCCGGCCTTTTCAGCCATTCTTAATGGTAGTTTGTTCTGCTATGATGAGCTGCTGTCACCAGAAGCCCAAGCTGTAAGGCTACTTGGTCTTGGAACAGAACCACCAGAATCATGAGCCAAGAAACCTTTCTCTTGTGATAGCTTACTTCGTTTGGTATTTCGTTATAGTAATGGAAAGCCGAATAACTTAATGAGGAGCAGGAGGACATTTCAATTTCAAATGCGGAGGAAAAACAAGTTTGTTGTAGAGACCCATTCAGTGGAGAGCTGCTGAAGAGAGGCCACCTGGCCAAGAGAAGCCCCTTGGCTGAGGCTGCCTGGCGACTAGGAATTTGACAGAGGATTTTAATTCATTGTTCTCCAAGTACTTGGATTTTGTAAACTCCTTTTTGAATATAATCTTTTGGCTTTAATTCTGGAAATTTTCAGAGTAGGAGGGAGTTTATAGTCACATTCAGGACATGTCTATGTGGTTGACATTTTATTACTGATGTGTAACATCTTTTAACACATCGATGATGTCATTTGATTATTGCTGAATCTCTGACAGGTCATGAAAAGAAACTGGTTGAATATAATTTGAAACAAGATATAGAAAAAGGAATAAACATCCAACCTTGAGCACAGAGCAGCCTCAGAGTGATTTTTACCAGTGCTCTGTTTTGAATTATTCCAGAGTCTTTTGTGCACTAGTATTTTGAGGAGAATGCCCGTGGGAGCCATGCTAATCTTTGGAAGAGTGGTTTCAAGACTAGTAAACTCTTGGCCTCCTCCCTTAAAGGGGACCTGTGCCACCGGTAACTCTCCAGCTTAATGGTTAAAGCCAACGAAACAGAAGGTAGGAGCAGTTTGAGGAAGACCACTAAGAGTTGAGGGGTAGAAGAACCAACTGTTTTTCACTTGCTCTCCCAGTAAGGGTAAAGTGACTGATCCCACTGGCAAATCCAGAAAGATGAACAGGGCAGTGTGGTCCACACATTTCTCTTCCTCATATTTGCCCATGTTCTCTGTAGAAAATGCCACTATGAGGGACAAGTTCAATAGAGGAGGAAATTGTCCAAAGACATGTCTCACTTAAGGGTCACTTGAGCAGCATTTCCTGGATACCTATAGATGAAGTGGGGGCCACATCAAGGGGCCCCTGGCCCAGGAAAGTCCTAACAGTGGCTGGTGGACCTTTTATGAAAACGAGATTTCAATGTCTGATGGACTAACCTTACAGTTGAGGTAAAGAGGCAGGGAAAAGGAGAGCTTGAGGCAAAGCATATGTAAAAAGGCTTAACAGCCCGATTAAGATGGAACATCGAGTCTCTGAGGAAATGTCCTTTTGCTCAAAACTGGAGCATCTGCCATCACTCTGAAGGACTTGGCTATATGACGCTTGTATGTTTGGGTGTCCCTTCCTGGCTTTAACTTTCTAGGAAGTCAGAGTATAACTTTAACCCCATTTCTAGGAAGCCAAGGCCAGCAGCAACAGCCAGCATTTACTGTGTGCCAGCAACTGTGCTAACAGTCCTGTACATACACTGGTATTTCTTTTAATCCACAGGATGATCTTACGAGGGAGATAATACTTTCCTTATGTGGCAGAGCAAGAGACCGAGCTCTGCTTCCTTCCTTATTGCCAAGCCCCTGCTACTAACCAGCTACTAACCAGGAGGCCTCCCTTGCAGGGCCTGTACCCTGTGTGCCATTTTGCTCCACTTGGAAAAGCACATTTTTAGCATGGCACTGAAATAAAATCTCCCTGCTAGTTCAGCCTTAGAGCTCATTCCCCAACTCACGGCACAGATGAAGGAGTTGGCTACAGTATGGATTCTACAACAACAACCAGTTGGAAATCTGGGGAACTGGGGAAATCATCTATTTCCAATCATTGCTACCTGGGCGACACTGGGTTTACTTAACCTGTGTTTGCCTTGCATATAATCTGGAATGGTAATATCTGTAGCATAAAGTTGTTGTGAGACTCGTATGAATTAATATATAAGAGTTTAGGTCACCACCTACTAGCAATAGGTGCAGTATATATATGATTACTTCCATTGTGTTTGTTAGTGTAAGTATAGAAAGAAGTAATTGTTTTGTATCGTACCGCATTATAATTGTAAATTGGTGATAAGATATAACATTGTATTTCTTTATTTCTCAGTTTCCCTATATCTCCCCTCTAATTTCTAACAGCAAGAATGATATTTAAAAAATCTAAGCTGACATCTGTCATTGCTTGTTTAGTACAGGCCTGTCTTGAAGTTCTTTTTAATAGGCAATGAACAAAGTATGTTGAAAAACTGGTGCAGGATTAAAAATAACCTGATAGTGGAAATAAACCCAACCATACAACATAAAAAGAAATGGTCCTTTATTTTTGGTTGTGAGCCTAGCCTTTAACGGCTGAGCCATCTCTCCAGCCGGGCGGTGGTGGCACACACCTTTAATCCCAGCAGAGGCAGGTGGATCTTTGTGAGTTCGAGGCCAGCTGGTCTACAGAGCGAGATCCAGGAAAGGCGCAAAGCAACACAGAGAAACCCTGTCTCGAAAAGCCAAAAAGAAAAAAAAATAAAAGAAAAAAGAAAAAGAAATGGTCCTGATGAAGCCACTAGGAAATCCCCAGGGTGCAAGCACCTTGACTATGTTAAATTCAGATCTAACTTGATTGACTGAAAACATATTAATACGATGCAGTCAAAGCTGGCTGAAAATAAGGACCCAATTGTGAACATTCATGTCAACTCTTTTTTATTTGAACATCTCCAGCTGCCAAAATGATAACACTGTGGCTTCTCTGCAAAACCTGACCACTGTTGCATTGCCCTGGTATAAATTTCTATTGTAAACTGATAAATAAAGCTCACTGTCAAACAGAAATCCAAGTCACCATTTCATAGGATAAACTCGGTGAGGGACACAACCCTTGCCACTTGTGTTTTCTGGACTGTCCCAGTCTCCTGTGACAACCGCTACGGGGCCTCCATCCCTCCACTCACTCTGCCCTGCAGAGGCATCTGATGCTCCTGCCCAGTTTCCCAGGGCATGAAGGTGATTTTCACGGCTCTGAGGCTCCTTCGACTCTTGCACTATCTAGGTTCATAAAGCCACAGCTGGAGACTTTCTTTCCTTTCTCTTGCACTGAGGAGCTCATCTAGGAATCAATCGTTTCTGACCCAGGCACTGCTGTTTTGAAAACGTTTCTTCTCAGAGTTTACTCACCTAAACCTCACCGAGATCTGGGCCATTAACCATGATGAAAATCAGGGCTCCACTTTCTTTCACGTTTTTCCCCCTGTGTATCTTTTCCATGTGCAGAGCTCCCTTTGAAGTTGCTGGGCCCTCCATGTGGAAGAGATTGCACATGATACAAAACAGAATGGGAGCCAAGTCTGGCATCTATTTCTCTACGTTCAAGGACAAAACTACATACACACAAAGGAGAAGGGATACTCCACAATTAGCAAGACCTGAGAAAGTGTGGACATTTTACTAAAAACAGTCCAGAAAAGATACATATCAACTTAGCAGATAGGAAATTATTTAATAGTTAACCTGTTATCACCTTATATGTGTTAGAATGTACATGGCACTCAAGAATAAGCTGAAATAATAACAATGAAATAGGAAAACAGGCCGGGTTCTTGACCCTGATGGAGCTTTAAGAGAAATGAGGGAATAGAAATTGAGCGAAGACTCACGCAGACTAAAGACACAATTGTCACTGGTACATGAAAGGAATGGTGATCATATGGAGTATCAGAAAAGACATACTTGAGGTTTTTAGAATACAGGTTGTAACTGAAAGGAGTTGGGAGAACATGGAGGTTGGGGTAGCACACAGTATGACTAGGAAGCAAAAAGGAGCCACATGCAGGATGAGCCTGCAAAGAAGGCCAGCCATGCTCGGCTCTGCAACTCAGGGAAATTTGGTTCGTATCTCTTGAGGTGTTTTTAAAGTAAAGCAGTCGTGTAAGATTTACTTCACATAAAAGCTCCCTTTTCAGCTCCAGTTTGGGGAAGAGATTAGAGGAAAGAAGCAAGGAGGTGAGTGGGGGTGACTGCTACAGAGCCCCGAGTAACAGACAGTGATAACTTTGACAGGCCCACTGAAGTGGACACATGGGGATGCATGTGGATCAGAGGAATGCTTAGGAAGAAAAATTAGTATGGCAATGATAAATTAGATATGCAAGATGAGAGAGAGTGGAGTGTCAAGGATGACTCCCAGAATCTCCGTTTTTGAAACTGAGCAGATGCAGGAGGCACATTCACAGAGAGTGAGAGGAATGTGTGTTTAAGGAAGGGATGAGTCAAAAGTTCTGTCTGGACATGTCACAGGAGGAATGTGCAAAATGGACCACTGACTGTAAAGCAGCCTAGAGCAGTCCTACAGACCTGTGAATTGTCGATTTGTGGATGGGGCTGAAGCTGTGGGCATAGGGGGAAATAGAGAGAGAGTCTGGACAAGAAGATGATCCGGGTCTGCGCCTTAAGGACAGGCAGCATGCTGGGCAGAAAGGGTGAACCAAGGGTTGGAGGGAGGGGCATGGCTGGAAGGGTGAGAGAAGAAAGAGAATACTGCACATGCCAAAGCCACCAGAAGAAAATGCTTTACAAAGAGGATCAAAAAGTCCATTGTCACCGTGAAGGAAAGTAAAATTAAAAGTAAACATTTTCATTGGTTTGGGTAACACAGAAGCTATCGAAGAGATAACATTTAGCCTAGTAGGGCATCAACCTGGGCAATCCAAAGGGTCACTGGAGCTAAGGGTACAAGGGTACTTACTGAAGGCTCCTGCTGTGTCTGGTCTTATCATTTAATTTCTGCATAGAGGGAGCAGATTCTGAGGCAGGGCAGGCCTTTAGCATCTCTGAAGGCAGGGAGGACACATTAGAACCGATATAAAAGCATTCAACACAAAACTGTGTGTTCTGCTATCGTGTTGATCAAGCCACACTAGCCAATGTTTCTGTGTCCTGATGGGTAAGGGAGCAGGCAGACATCAGGGTAAGCATTAGAGCTGAAGTTTGCCCACACTATTGTGATTGCAAACAATGCATCAATTCCTTCCCAACACCTTCTGGATGCAAAAATCAAATCTCCTAACCGCCCCCAACCCCGCCTTTTCCTTTTTTAAACGTAGTTCTTTAAGAGTTTGGTACAACCTGTTTTGATCACATTGTGGGTTTTAAAGAAGTTCCCTGGAAATTGTGGTCCCTGCAGGCAAGGAACAAGATTAGCTGTCTGTCATTCGGGTGGAAGTCAGACATTATTTATTAGTATTAAGTAATGAGAATTGGCCAACAAAGCCCAAGTGCTGGGGTTGCCAGTATAGCTACAAAAATCTCCTTATCCTACAGTACCTCTGAAGAGTATAGAACTCTTAGGAGACTCTCAATGTATCCAAGATTAAATGATTAGTAGCAGCCATATCTTCCTGCATACCACCCATTCACAACGATCCCCTATCATCACGAATCCTGGTGCTCCAAGGAAAATACATCAGTTAATCCAGTATGGGATTCTGGCTTTTCATTTCTTTCAACATATGATCAGAGACCTTAGTTTCTCACATTTTAGGTGAGTGATTGTTCTGTGAATTGCGTCAGTGTAGGCTGTGAAAACATCTATAGCATAAAAGCCAATAGTTTTCCATTGCTAGGTGTTTCTTCTTTCTTCTTACGTAAAACTGCAGAGGTGATCTTTATCTGCTTGATCACACCATTCACATAAGACCCAGGCCCTAGGGCAGTGGTTCTCAACCTTCCTAATGCAGATCCTCATGTTGTGGTGACCCCAACCCTAAACTTATTTCTTTGCTACTTCCTAACTGTGATTTTGCTACTGTTATGAATTGTAATGTAAATATCTGATACGCAACCCAAGGTTGTGACCCACAGGTTGAGAAGCACTGTCCCAGGGTGCCATTTAAGAACTCTCCAGAGCAGGGCCGCCATTGCACATGTCCAATCCAGTTCTTTCCACCCCGGCATGCTAGGAAAAAGAGCACACATCCCAACACCCCCTTTGCCTTCTATCGTAGATGTAGCTAGAGTTTTCCTGCCGGGCCCACAGTCAGGACAAATCTCTGCCAGCCGCCAGTCTCCGAGCTCCCAAGTCCCGCCAGTCTCCGAGCCCACTTATAAAATAAACACACAGACGCTTACATTATTTAAACTGCTTGGCCATTAGCTCAGGCCTATCATTGTCTAGCTCTTACTCTTATATTTAGCCCATTTCTATTAATCTCTACTTTGCCACGTGGCTCGTGGCTTACCGGTACTTTACATCTTCCTTCTCCTGGCCGCGGCTCCACGCCGTCTCTCCTCCACCTTCCTGTTCCCTCTCTTCTCCTCTCTGTTAGTCCCGCCTATACTTCCTGTCTGGCTACCGGCCAATCAGTGCTTTATTGATACAGAGTGATATCCACAGCAGTAGACATCTTGTAGTGTTCTTTAAGGAGTTTTCTGCTATAAGAGGATGAAATGATGGGCTGCCTTCCTGTGAGCAACCTATTACCCTTTCCTCCTGTTCAAGTTCATATTAGCTTATTGTTTGGGCTTTTAAATACCAAGCAAACATGGTGCCTGTGGAACTCAGGATCACCCAAAGAGCATTGTACATATGGAGGAAATTTTAGTCACGCTATGCTCTAAAACTGACAGAGCTTGGGCCTCAGGAGAGACGTGGAAGTGGTAGATGGGATTAAGCCAGGATCACACAGGAATGTCTTAATATTAGAAATGCACATCAGACAGATATAAAAGTCAATTTAAACTAGACAAATTCTACAACTCCTGTAAAGCTTTGCCATCTCTCCCTAAGAATACAGTGCTCATGAATATATAAAAATGATAATGGGAATGGCATTCAACATTTAATACAAATTAGGCCTGTCTGAAAGACTGGTATTCAACCGACAGAATCAAATAGCGCATGCCAGCCCTTCAGAAGTGAAGACCTGTGATGTCAAGATACCAGCTAGAGATAGAAGATGCACCCAGGCATCAAACTGATGGCCTTTGAAATCATTACTGTATGAACTGATTATTTGTGCTTCCCTCTTAGTCTGGAAGTTTCTATAATGAAATCCTATTTCAGCAGAGACCTAAAGTTGAAGAAATCTTTATTTTATTTATTTATTTATTTATTTATTTATTTATTTATTTATTTATTTATGTATTTACTTATGTATTTATTTATTTTGTATGTGAGTGTATGTGTGTGTACCTTGTGCATGCCTGGTGTCTGCAGAGGTCAGAATGGGGTGTCAGATCTCCTAGAACAGGGGTTACAGGCAGTTGTAAGCACCGTGTGGGTGCTGGAAACTGAACCTGGGTCCTCAGGAAAAACATCAGGTGTTCTTAACCACTGAGCCATCTCTCCAGCTCCAGTTGAAGAATTTTAAAACATAAACTGTGTGGATACTGTGGGGTGGAGAGGGGGTAGAGAGGAAATAACAGGTATCAAAACCCTGAGGTGGGAACATCAAGAAAGCCCACTGAGTGCGTTATAATTAGTGGGAGAAGACACAGTAGCTAATGGAATCAGAGCAGCAGGAATGGACCAGATCAGGAGGAAACTGATAAGACTTAAATGCCATTGAAAGAGCTTTTGACTTCTTAGTAAGACGGTAAGTTGTTTTGGATTTTGTTCGGGTTTTCATAACCTTAGCAAATACCCGAGGAAACGGAATATGGGAAGAAAGACTTATTTTGGCTTATGGTTTGGGAGATGTCGGTCCACACTTCTCTTGTACTTTGTTTATGAAGAGTTCAGTCCACAGTTCTCTTGTGCTCTGCTTGTGGACCTACGGCAAGGCAAAACAGCATGGCTTCTGGAGCATTAAGTGGGGAAAGGCTGCTTACCTCACAGGAGCCAGTAGGCTGAGCTGAGTAGCAAGAAGAGAGGTCAGGATAGATATATGAGAGGTGCCCTTCAAAGTCACACCCCCACCAACCATTTTTTTTCCAATTAGGACCCATTGTCTGGAGTTAGACCAACTTCCAACAATCTACCCTGATTGTGAATGTATCCATGAGTATCCACTTATTAGATTAGAGCCCGAATAATTGAGTGGTCTGGGGCATGCTTTAATATCTGGGAACAGTCTACTCCGATTATGAATAGATCCATGAGTATCCACTGATTAGATTAGAGCCCGAATAATTGAGTGGTCTGGGGCATGCTTTACTGTCTGTGACCCTTGGTCTAATTAAGTAGATAAACTTATCCAGATGGAAATCATTAAAGAGAGTGACCAGGGAAGTGTGTGCTCAGATGGTTTGACCGTGACTTCTGGAGGCTGAGGAGATGGCTCAGTCCACAAAGGGTTTGTCTTTCAAGCATGGGGAACTGAGGTCAACCCCTAGAGCCCATGTGGAAAAGGCACACACTTGTGATTCCACACTGCGGATGTGGAGCCAGGCAACTAAATCCCTGAGGCTGCTGGGCCAGCCAGCCTAGCCTACTCAGTGAGCACCAGGCAAGTCTCAAAAACCAGGGTAGATGGGGACCTAAGTAAGGAATGAATGGCAGCAGAAACTTATTTCAGGCCTGTATGTGCATGTGTGTACACATAATTAAAAACAAGTAAGCACACACATAATTCAATAAGGGAACCTTTCTCTGACTGCTGTACTGAGAGATAGTTAAAAGTGCAGCGAGAGATACAGAAAGACTCATAACCCAGATACAAGTAGATGCTTCAAGCAAGGCAGAATTAATGGGCTGACTGAGAAGTGATCAGCTGCAGGCATGATAGCATTTATTTCAAGGGGACTGTGGTGTGAAGAGGGTATAATGAATGAGAGGTCTCCTGAAGACTGGATTCCCTCCCCTGTGAGTACAGGAACACTGTCCAATAACTCTTTTGATTCCCAGCACAAAATATGAATCTAGATCTAATTTACCATGGCTATAGGTTGAATATTACAGAAAAGTATATTTTTCATATGTGTACAGACTCAAGGTGAACATTTGTTTCTCTCATTTGTAGACTCTGTTGTGAGGATAAAAACCATTTTGATAATAATTATTTTGTTAATGTATCTTAAATATTTTTATCTTCTAAACAATATTTGTGACCATTTTTTTTTCTAGTTTCTAGCCTCCAGGTGAACAAAAGTTTATAAGATGTAAAATGAAGTCTTTGACTGACTCCAAGATGTCCATGGCTTCCAAAGTATCCTCAGACTTGTACATAATCCAACTACGTCACAGTGAGACCAGATCTCTGGGCCTCTCACACCTGGCTCTATCGCTTAGGGCAAGATCTTCTTGGGGCCTCAATCTCCTCATCCATTCATGAAGACAGTAGTATCTATTTCAGAGGACAAATGAGAAAACAGAGCATCTAACACCACATGTCTCCTTACTCCATGATGAGACATAATACCAGTCAGTGTTAGTAGAAGGGACCAAGTACGAAAAGTATGAAGGAGAGAAAACCCAACCCATGAGCAACATTCTTGCCACATCGCTGTGTGGGGAAGATACATGAATACACAGAGTCTTAGAAGTTCTGGTACTAAACAAATCTTTGCTAGGAGCATGAAACTGGCAAGAAGCAATCATTTAACTAAAAAACTAAGAACCACACTAAAAAAGGAATGGTACAGGACATGGGCTAATCCCTTTCTGCTTCTTTTCTGCTGTGCTTCTCAACCCCAGCCATTTCTGTGTCTAGAAAGGCTGGTTTTTGTTTTGTTTTTTTCTGGCCTTGCCCTTGCCTTCTGGCAGGATTATGTTTCCTCCCCAGGTTGCAGACTGTCCTCTCACTTGGAACCTGCCTTACAGTACTCCTCTTCAAAGAGGCCCTTCTGTTCCCTCTTCCCAACGCATCCCGCAACTTCACTCTTTCTGTAACCACCTTCCACGCTTTCCCATGCTCATCTTCTTGTTCCTGTGCTGTCTTGACCATCACTAGACTATAACCATCCTGAGGATAAGAACTAATCTACACTATTGCTACTCTACCCCCAGAGCTGTGCTTGGCCTTAATTCGAGGAAGAATGAAGGAGATGAAGAATGAGCAGACACTGAAACTCCTCCGCAAGGCTGGGCCTTTTGCCTTCTCACTTCAGGTCAGTTACCAACAGGAGGACCCAGAAGATACTGATGCCTGATACAGACCAGCCAGGAAATTCAAATGTGATTGAGGACACTCAAAAGATAATCCACCAATGACTCCAAGTGACCCAGGCAGCAGTGGACAATTATCTGTAAAAGCTTTGGGCATTTTTGTCAGTTAATTTTGATAAAGGAGCTTAAAATTTAATCTTCAGAAAAATGGACTTTATGGGTTTTGATAAAGATATTTGATCTTCAACTATTAAATAAAATGAAAGCAGGGAGCAGAAATAGATGATTATAGTATGTCCCCTTGAAGAATTGTTGCAAAAAAACTCAAAGAAGTGATCCACGGAAGTTTGTAGGTTCAAATCCAAGCTTTACCATATACTATAAGGGTCACCTTGGACAAGTCATCCAACTTCTGCAAGCCAAGGCTAACCTCAGTCATAGATTTGTTGCCAACCAGACCTTCTGATTATCGTGAGAATTAAAGAAAACATAAATGAATAAAAGCTTGGAGTAGGATTTTATATAATAAGTTCTTAATACATATTAGCTGCTATCATTATCTGTCAAAATGGGGATGATGCTATGTGACTCTGTGTAGCTATCAGATAAGATAAGCTGCCACATAAGAAAAAGGCCATTTAATAAGCTGAAGCTATTGCTATGAGTGTGATTATTTGAAATAAAATATTCTAGAGAATGATGGGTACACACAAAACTATGTGGGACAGTTCTAGGTAATGTAACCATCTAAGAAAAAACAAAAGAACCCACTTCTGGCATGATTGTCATGGATAGGAAAGCAGTTCAGTAGCCATGTGGCTCTTTTCTCTCTGAATATTTATTGTGCTCATTGAATTTTGCATGTGCATCTTGTTTCTGGCTTACTTGTAGTTAGGTTTTCTGGGCTCTCATTTTCCAAAGAAGCTCAGAGTATACTGGCTGAAAGCATGCAAGCACTCTACAGATGGACCTATGTCCCCAGTCCCAAGGTGATAAATTATTGATATAATGGTTCCAAGCCAGAGGTAATCCCAACACTCAGGGCTATTTGTAAATGCACAATAGACACATTGTCTTGTCAATGTCCAGGAACTCAAGGAGTCGAATGAAGAACTTGCCGATTAAAGATGACAATAACATCTGTTAGAGCTCAAGATATAAGCCATCCTAATTGTTAATCAAGCATAACTTAGTGCCCATATAATACTGGAATTTACTATATTTAGAACTGATTTTCAGAACTACATGAAATAAAAGTTGTGATGACAGATGTAGATGGGAAACTAAAATAATGACTACAGGTAAGCTACAAATGAACTGTGTGTAAAGATGATATTGAAGAGCCAACCGTTTATTACATTGAATGACCATTCAAAACTAATAAGAGCTTAAGTAGATGTTAGAACTTCCCTTCTGAATATGAATATCATAGTCATTATCTTATACATGGTTTACATATCCAGCCATTTAATTCCAGATGTTAAAAGCTTTGCCTCTTCTATATAGTCAACCTTTGTTAGACATTGACTAGAGAGAGTTTTATGCTAGACACATAAAATGGCAACAACTGTCCTTAGTCTAACAGAGCCCATGGGTTCTGCAGGAAATGGACATTTACAACTAAATACATAAGAGAAGGGTGATAAAATATGTTTCTTTGGGAACATAGAGTGTAGATTGAAAACAGTGTAGAAGTCCATTAGGGTATTCTCAGAGACAAGCTATTTAAGGTGAAGGAAATGAAGAGGTGCTATTCAGGTAGAAATGAAAATAATGATGCTCCAGACATGAGAACAGACACAGAAAAAAAAAATCCCAAGAGGGAAAGATCCTAGAACAGTGGTTCTCAACCTCCCTTATGATGTGACCATTTAATAGAGTTCCCCATGTTGTGGTGACCCCTGACCATAAAATTACTTTCATTACTACTTCCTAACTTTAATTTTGCTACTGTTATGAATGGTAATGTAAATATCTGATATGCAGGATATCTGACACGTGACCCCTGTGGGGGGATTGTGACCCACACGTTGAGAACCAATGGCCTAGACCATTGGCTAATTTGTCCAAAGACCAGTGTTTTCAGAGCACAGAACCTGGAGTGGCAGGGCAAAAAGAGGAGAGGAAGTGGGCAGGACTGAGGGCCATGGATATCAGAATTTGGACTTTATCCTAAATATTAAGTGTTTGGGGACTGTCATAAGCTGAGAGGGGCATGTTCTCATTCATACTCACACTAAAACAAAATGAGGAAAACACGTCAAGTATTTCCCCTGTTTGTAATTTCAGCAACGAGTTTCAGGGGAGAGTTGGGGCTTCTGGTTAAAGTCAGTCTTTTCCTTACTTATGGGTTTTAATTACCCGTGTTCTTCCTGACCTCCGTAATCATGGCTAATTGAAATTTGGCTCTAACTCAAGGGAATCCATGAAGAAACCTAATAAGGTATGTAGTAGATGAAATTGTGATTTCTATTGGAAACTGAAGCCCCTGTAAGTAACAGGCATTTTGATTTCTGTGGGAAATGGAGAGGTCCTGGCAAATATCAGTCATCCAGAGCAGCTCTTTTGTTAATCCCCTAAACCAGTTGCAGATGTTGGCTCAAACAGCCAGGATTTTGCATCTGTAATTTTAAAATTGTCTCATATTTCTAAAACTTGACTCCACATGCACCGGAAATCACTGACATGAATTATGAACCCCAGGAAGAGAAGAAACACAAGAAACGCCAGAAGTGATAGGAGATAATATTCCGAGTGGCCGGGCTGTGTGCACAGGATGAGTGAGTGATGACACCATTCCTTCCTCCAGGACATGGACCCTGTGAGCAGACTTCTGGAAGTGGATGTACCAAACAAGAGGAAGTCATTTATAGATGACTGGGTTCTCAAAAACAAATCCTCCATTTCCCCTTCCCCTCCTCCACTTCACAACAGGTCAACAGGAAGGCCAGAGTGCTGGAAAAAGGGAAAGGTTTCTGAAGGGAGAAAAAAGTTACTAATTGAAAAAAAAGAACATAATTGTACACTAAAAATTCCTCACTTCAATGTAGAAAGTCAATCTTTAGTAGAATAGGGAAGGAAAATATAAAACATCCTATTACTAACCCAATATTTTAGTTCTTTTTCATAAAAAAATGTATCATGAGAGACTCTGAACGTAAAGAATATATATTGTCTTATAAACAAAGAATAATCAGGGGCCACTAAAAGTAACTTAAATCCTGATGTGATACTATTATTACTTGTCTTGCTTGGGCTCATTTTTCATGTATTTCTGTGCCCCGCTTCCAAGGCTGCGCTCCAGCCAGCCAAGCAATCTCAGCGGCAGCAGATCTAGTAATGTGCCCATAGGGGCCATTCATCACAGGCTCTGGGTAAATAACTTCACCAGAATGGAGGACAAAACTTTCAGCCGATTACTTAGGAAAGAGGGAGTTTGGGGCCCGGCTTCAGGGAACCAAGATGTGATTATGAACTCAGTGTGCTCATTTCCTGAATGGGGGACATTCATCCTGGAGAGGTTAGCCTAACGGAATCCCACGAGAGTGGAGAGGGGCTGGTTTCTGAATCAAAGAAATCCCGAAGTAATTTTGAGGCTAAGCATTTCATTTCTTCATTTAACTGAAGCTCTACATATTTACATTTTGTTCAAAACATTATCTATAAGTTACTTCTTTTCTAAACTCCATAATTTAAAAAATGTATACTGCTAGGAAATAAAGCCACTTTGGTCTTTCTACATTTAAATCTCAGAGCAGCATTAACTCTTGAGCAACTCAGACTACTCCAGGGGGGTCACAGTCTCGCTGCACCACACACATGACCCACCCCACAAAAGAAACATGATCCCAATCCCACAGAAACTATAAGGAACATGTTCATTGCAAATATTTGGAGGAAGGTGAAGAGAGGCTTTGTGAAAGGGTAGAGGGCTTACAGCACATGGAACTCTAGACTAACCCACAGAACTACCATATGGGGGACCTACAAGCCATTGTTTTCTGTTAGGATCCTTGTATTAGAAAACAAGATTTAGATTTCTACAACAATTTATACTAACCAACATTAATGTATTGATATTTAGGTACCTGGACAGAGAATGGCACCGGGACAGAGACTGCTCAGGGCTGTGACACCCCAGTGAAGCTAAGACTGGAGCCCATAGGCTAAACAAGATGCCCTCTTCTGCCTGACTATTGTGGTTTTTGCATGAACCTCCTTTTCTATGAGTGCATAGGGGAGGATTCGCTAATGAAATAAATCAAGGGCTGAACTAAAAATGCCTCTGTTGATGCTTCCAAGTTAAACTTTCTGATCCAGGAAAGGTGTCAATGATGCTATAGTACCAGAGGAGAGAAATCCATGCTCCAGGGGAAGAAAGTGCAATTTGCCTCAGTAGTGGTGAATTTGGGAAATATTTACAATTGGTGGGTTTGATTTGGGCATGGGAAGCAATGATTAAAAAATGAACACAAGAGCTCTACTGAAAACACAAATAAGAATGTCTCAGCTTTTTGCTGACTTTCATTTTCACTGTTGTAATGAGTCAGTGGCCTCCTGCCCAAGAGATATTCTGGTAGAGAACATGGATGTCATCACTAAGGAATATCCCAGGGCTCCCTTATAGTCAATGATGCTTGACAGTTTGCCTTTTGCTAAGCCCTTAAATTACTACAGTGAAAGGACTGGGGTCCTCTAATAACTATGAAGTTGGCATTGCTGGGAAGTATTCTCAGCCCACGAACTGGTGGGGAGGCTCCTAGCCGGCCAACAGCTGAAACTTGCTTAGCTTCCTTCTCCCATCAGTGAAGAGCCTAAGAGCTCCGGTCTTTGTACAACAGGAGTATCGACTAGTCCCTTCCCACCCAACGCACCAACCAGCCACTGTCTCACCGAGCAAACTATGAGCTTCTGAGAATTTCCCTTTCTGTGAGAATTTTAATACTACTCCATAGGCATTCTTTTCTGAAAATGGCAATTTTAGTTCAACAGCAAAATATATTGATCTGAAATTGAATACTAAGAGAATGAATTCAATTTCTAGATATTTGCTTTGCCCCAGTAGCCAGAGGGCTTACATCAGAAAAATACAGGTACATGATAAAAAAAAAATATTGGTAGATGAAGCCACAGAGTTTGCTCAGGATGGAAGAACATGATCTTGTGAATGGAACTCAAACATCATTTCTGGTGGAGACTCTCAAGCAAGGAGGAATGCCTGTATCATCATCATATACATTTTAAAATCAAACTCCAACGTCAAAACTAATACTAATAGATTAAAAGCACTTTCATTAAAAGTCTAAAAACACTTAATAAAACCCATTACTGTTTTATGTTATTCCAAAAAGAATAACATATCAAAGTAAACACAGAAGATACAAGTGTACAAAGAGTTAAAAATTGAAATTATGTGAAAAAAGCTACTAGAGAATCCTATAATCCTACTAATATAGAAAGCCCTTCTTCAACATTTTCATACAGTAATAATTAGGAAACATAATTTAAAACATTCCATTTACAATTAAATTTTCAGAAAGAAATGTGAATGTACCTATATTAAGGAAAACTAGAAAACATAATTAATAGAATAAACCATTATCTGATTGGAAAGAGGAACAGCATAAGAACAAGAGAGGCTTTGTCATGGTTAATTCATACACTTTACAAACACCCAGTTGCAATTTAAATAATGTTCTCCTTGGAATATGATACAATTTTAATCTTCAATTAAAAGAATGAGCAATTTACAAAAGGAAAAAGGTATGTTTGCAAAAGAATGACAGTGACAGTCAATGGCTGGCATGTATGAGAGAGAGAGAGAGAGAGAGAGAGAGCTACAATAATTAAAAAGCATGCCTCTATATAAAAATCAGCAGATGGGGGGACACAATAAACAACCTAAGCAAAGATTTCAGGTTAAAAGACTCATCCTTGACTGAGAACAAGAATTCTGCTCCTTTGCTACTGTTCTACTTAGGGTAGCACTTTTCCAAATATCATTTAATGATTCATAACCCCTCCCGAAAAAAAGATGGCCCCTGCTTCCAGGGTTGCTGATAAACTATATGTGTTGATGTAAGAAGCATACTCCAGGCAATGGCTAGCCAAAGACAAAGTGTTTAAGAAGTGTGAGTTGGAGTTAGTTGTGGTGACATAAACTGAAATCCCCAGTGCTCCAGAGGCTTAGTAAGGGATTGGGAACCCCAACAGTATCCTGAGCTACATAGTAAGTTCCAGGCCAGTGTGTATTCTGATCACTGCACTATCACAGATGAAATCATTATATTAACAAGAGTATTGCAAACCAGTGATAACATAGTATAGATCATTCATACAACTAGACATGTACATATACTCACTTAGAATCAAGTAATAAATAGCAGTAGAAATTGAGTTACATGCAACAACCATATCCCCTTTACAACAGCCTCTTAGAGACAGATTCATTAATCATGACCCTTGAGCAAAAGAGGAAACAGAGAAATAATGATGCTAAGTGATACCTGTGGCTGGCAAGGGGCAGAGCCATATGCTGAAGCCTGGCAGTCAGGCTGCAGGATCCATGCTCATAACCTCCAAGTTCTGATCTGTACGCTGTGCCCCACTTTGTACCATGTGCTGTGATGAGCCCTTCCTAAGTGGGCTACAGAGACAGATGCCAAGAGTGACGTCATGAACTTGGGGGAGGGGAAGAATGATCAAAACATATTTAAAGTTAAAAATTGTTTTAAATAATAAGACATTTTGAAATGCTATAAGCATGTGGGTGAGTGATTTATTGCTCTTGAGGTGGAGGCTTCCTTTCTAAAGAGAAATGCTGTGGAAGAATTGTGAGAAAAAGAGCAACACAAAACTAGATTCCAAAGAAGTAGTGGCATGGAGGCAGCCAGCACATGGGAAGTGTTAGGGAAGTAAAAAAAATGGTTCCGTGACAAAGAGTGGAGAAGATGGGAGATGCAGCTTCACATTTTCTACAGCCTAAGATGATAGGTACAGTTGAAATCAAGTACTCCAAAATAATATTTCTGAATGCTTTCAACACAAAGAAAGGATGCCTCTTAGAAGGCACATGTACCAATTACACAAATCTGATCATTATACATTGTGTACATAAGTTTGAATTTCAGATTGTACCTCATGGATACTTTACTATGCAACAAACACAAATATTACATCTTTTATAAATTTTAAAAAGAAAAAGAATAGCATATATCACTCTAATTTTAAAAACTTTATCAAAACATTACAAAAGCTAAAAACACACTAGTCAATAAAAGAAAATTGTTAATAAGTATATCAAAAGGTCAAAAATAGAATATAAAAATTAAGTTCTGAAGCTGGGCGGTGGTGGCGCACGCCTTTAATCACAGCACTTGGGAGGCAGAGCCAGGAGGATCTCTGTGAGTTCAAGGCCAGCCTGGTCTACAGAACAAGATCCAGGACAGGCACCAAAACTACACAGAGAAACCCTGTCTCAAAAAGCCAAAAAAAAAAAAAAATTGAGTTATGAAGTAAAAGTATTAATTTAAGGGAACATAAGGAAAGGCAAGAATGGTTCATACTGAAAAGAATACTCATTGTCAGTAAAGGTGAAACACTTCTCATAGCTTTAGAGAGAAAAAACGTGACTCAGCCAAAAAATGTTTTCCACACACCTAAGTACGAATCTAGAAAACTACTATGGAAAAGACACAAGCAAGACAAACTATATATTTCTTCAATTGTCTAAGCAAAATTAATACCTTTTATTTTACAACAAACAATTTTAAAAGTTAAAGACAGAGAAAATGCTTCCTCTCTTTATAACACATGAAAAATATCCAAACTATTTTTTAAAAACCTTAAAAATCAATATGAAAATGGTACACAGTGTCCCTCAGAAAGACAAAGGACACACCAGACATTTTAAAAACCAGAAGATCCAAATCCTTTCCAAACACAAAAATGAAAAGCTGCTCCATAACCAGCAGTAAGTGAAAGACAAGTTGAAACAGCAATGGATTATTCTTCCCATAAGACTATCAAAACTTTCATAAAGTCTACTTATATATTCAGAGCCGGGGGACTAGATCCTTGTATGTATATTGCTGTTGGTTTATTGGTTGGTGCAGCAGTTTTGGAAGGATGGCAACCACGTAATGGAAACAGTGCCAAAGCCTACGTCATGGTAGTGAGGATGGAAGTGCGACCATCCAAACACAGCAAAACGGCAGGAGGACCAGAAAGAGGACCACAGGCATTCCTGATGGATGGAATCGGAAGCAGCAAGGGATGGGTGGTGTAAGGGGAACAAGGCATTGGCTTGGGCCTGTGATGGACCAATCAGAAAGAGATAAGCAGCAGCAGGGAGCTTCTTCACCACGCTGCTGGCTGAGTTGGCATAAAGTAGAAGTTTCTCTGAGATCTGGAGTCATGGTTAAACAAGCTGTCGCTAGAACAAGGACTTATTACTCTGGGATCAAACAACAGATATAATCCCAATGTCCATAAACACTCAAAGGGTCACAAATGGGAAGATCTTAAGAAGCCACTATTGATGTAGAAGAATTCTCGGGTCTGAAAACCACAATTAATAAAGTGGCTTCTTTAGCAGGAAATGCTTTTAAAAAAAATTTAAATGTTATCTAAATTCCAGGAAATGTTTGAACCATTCAGGCATTTACCTCACCGGGAATCACACACACCTCACCTGCAGATGAAAAGACCAAGAGGCCATGAGATGAAGGGAGGAAAGAAAAGACAGGGAGGGAAAAGGAGAAACAGGGAGTGAGTGGTGAGTGGTAACTGAGACACAGGCAGAAGATAACAAGGGGATACTTGGCTTAACCTGATGCTCTTTCCCCAGGTGTAGGAAGACCAAACCTCTACTACCCAAACTGCAGCTCTGGGGTAGGCTGGATCTCGTCTGCTCAAGTTTTCAAGACAAAATAAATATATAAGATGCTGTCTTGCCTATTTGTGATCTGTAAGTCCTCAATTAAGACATAAATTGAAGCTGGGCAGTAGTGGTACATGCCTTTAATTCCAGCACTGGGGAGGCAGAGGCAAATAGATCTGTGAGTTCGAGGCCAGCCTATTCTACAGAGTGAGTTCCAGGACAGCCAGAGCTACACAGAGAAACCCTGTCTTGAAAAACAAAACAAAACAAAAAACAATGAAACAAACAAAAGACACAAGTTGATTCTAGAAGTGTAGTAAGCATATTTTTGTCTCCTCTGGAGAAATACACTATTGGTATACAGCAAGTTATGTTCCAAACAAAATTCTAAGTTTAAAAAACACAGACCCACACAATGAGCACTCCTTCTAGTGAGTATGGCTTCATGGTCTCCATTCTCTATTCTTAATAAGGTAATTATTTTCTTATCTTATAAGGTATTGGCTGGCCCCTTTGAAATAATTTATAGAGAGAGTTAGGAATAAAGATTGACTTATATATCACTTAAATCTATTGTTTTCAGGATCTAATGGCATTACTATAAGAAAAGTGTCAGAAACAAAACTAACCACAAATGAATATAAATGATGATATGCAGTAGTTGAGATTGTGGGGTGTGATTCTTGTTGCAATTTATAAACTATTGGAAGCCATGGAAGACTGTGATTAAAGGAAGGCCTATCATCACTTGTTCCTGCATGTCCATTGCTGCTCTACTCACATCCGCTGGGGAATGGAAACAGCCTGGATTCCCATTAACTGAGGAAGAGATGATGAAAAGGTGGTACATTTACACAGTGGATTATTAACCAGTTATTAAGGAAAATGAAATTATGAAATTCGTAGGTAAATGGATGGAGCTAAAAAAGTCATCCCAAGTGAGGTGACCCAGACCTAGGAAGACAAATGTCACATATCCTCTCTCATGTGTGGATGTTACCTTTCAGCTTTAAATACGTGTGTTCAATTGGGAATACTCAGAAAGGTCAGAAAACTAGCAAGGGACCATGGGGGAAAGGGAGTAGTTGAAGGAAGAGAAAGATGGAATATAGTGATATAAAGAGGGAAGGGAGAATAATGAAACAGAAATGATCAAATGTGGGGGTTGGAGGGCAGGATAAATGGGGGACTATGGGGAGAAGTAACTAATACTAAAGGCCTTCTTTAAAAAATAGCCATATATAAACCTACTACCAGAGAGCTGTCCTAAATATATACATATACACTTATATAAAAAGAGGCTAAATGGACTCACCCTATTACAGGAGATCAAGACCCCAACAATACACCCCATGCTAGCAAATAATCCCAGCACCAGAAATGAGCTACCTCTTGTTGTTGGTCAATGGGTCCCATAGATTCTCCCAAACATTATAGAATATTGCCGATGCTCTTGGTTATCCTCCAGAATTTCATGGTAAGACCCTGTTTCTGGAGACACTATATACTTGAGTGACAAAACGTGGAGAAACCAAGGAGGTACTGACCTAGAGACTTCACCTCTACTGGCTAACTTTCATAGTCTTAGAAGGTGTTGTATTCGCACTACCAAAAAAGAAATCATCAATCTCACCCAGCTGTGACTCCTGGGAGCAACAATAATGACTGGCCTGACAAGACGTGTCTACTGAGACAACAGTGGTATGAATGTAGGTTATGAGAGTAACCAACCACTTTCTGATGGGCTGTAAGGTGCATTTCATGAGATGGAACCCACACTTGACACTGTTAATACGACCAAGAAACTGTGGCTAGACAAGTAGATCACGGGCCCTGGTGGAGAACCTACCAATACTACTCTGCTAACGATTATATTTTACCCATAGACCAGTGTATCTCTCAAGCACCATCAGAAAAGCTTCTTGTTGTAGGAGATGGCAGCCAACACAGAAAACAACAACTGGTCGACTTGCAAAGAATAAGAAACTAGAGAGTTAAAAATGGGGCATTCATAACACATTCCTCACACTAAGACTTGGGCATCTTCATGGAAGTGGGGTGAGAAAAACCAGAAGAGCCAGAGGTAGTGGATGACTTCAAGGAAACAGTGCTTTCTGGACACAACAAGACAGTTGCACATATGAACCCATGTGTGGCAGCATGCACAAGACCTGCACAAGCTCAAGCTGGACAAGATATCACAGCATGGAGGGGAGAGGAGGAGGTAGGCACAAAGTCCCTCCATGTGCTGCGGAGCCACGGTCACTTGATCACTCCTGGGAAATAGAGTATCAGTCTTCTTTAATGGTGTGATGTCTAGTAGGTTGATGACACTCCAGGTCAGGCCCCGTTCCCAAGAGTAGTCAAGCAACGCAAATTGGACTCCATGGGTTTTAAAAGGAAACAAAGAAGAAAACTCAATGTTAGGTGGGTAGAAAAGTGGATTGGGAGGAGCTGAGAGAGGGAGTAAATATGATCTAGATGAATTGCATCAAACTCTCAAAATATTGATTGAAGTATTACTTGAAAAATAGCAATATTTTATTTCATGTCTTCATGGCTAATGTAGTATCTTACTTCAATTATATTATTTATATTTAATTATAAGTAATATAATATCTTACTTCTGTACCACTAATAAACTTTATATGTTCTTTCATGTAAATCCTAAAGATAGACATTAAACAAAAAAAAATTGAATTTCTCTTTTTGTTTTTTGTTTTTTGACTTTTTCAAGACAGGGTTTCTCTGAATAGCCCTAGCTATCCTGGAACTCATTTTGTAGACCAGACCAGGCTGGCCTCAAACTCAGAGATCTGCCTGCCTCTGCCTTCCAAGTGCTAGGTTTAAATTTCTTTTTCAATAGTAAGCCTACAATCAAATGACCTGGATCTGAATCCTAGAGACATCACTGATAATTTGTATGACCCAGCATGTAACTCTGTCTCAGCATGCCTCAACATCTTTCCGGGTCATAAAGTAAAGGAGTGCCTATCTTGGGGGGAATTAACAAGCCAGCACACACACACACACACACACACACACACACACACACACACACACACAGCCCTACCCCTAGGCTTACTATCTACTATCATCTCGTTTAATATTTACAAACCCAGGAGGCAGCTACTACTGCTATTCCTTTCAGAGTACATGCTTGATAGCAGTTGGTTTGAACCAGGAGCTCCTGCTTACACAGTGACCTTACACTTTTGTAACCGAAGAATGATCAGAAAATGTTGCTTCTCAACCTTGCACTGGTCAATAGTATTATTTTTACAGGAAAGGGGAAGTAGGGGGTAGAATTCTGATAATAGATTGGAAAAAAATTATTAATTTAATCAATCAGTTAGCCATGGGTTTTAATAAGGCAGAACTAACCACTGTTAAAGACTTTAAAGAAGGTAACGTGTGCAAGCAACCCCTAATCAAATGGAATTGTTCAGATGAGCACCCTCAAAAAGCCCCTATCATCATGGGGTGCACGTCTTTGAGTGGCTGAACTCACTTCTTTGAACAGCAGCTCTGAGTTTCAGATGAGAGGATCCATCACCACTTCCAGGCCCTGTGACTAGGTGGCCTGTGCCCTAGGATGCCCTCACATATCCAGGTCTAGGCCTATAAGTATATCTTGTGATCTAGCCCCAGAGGTTGGTTGCACATGAGCACACATTCAGGAGTCTAATCAGGGTAAAACTCCAGAGATTTTTCTGAAAATCCCAGGTTCCTTTATTCCTGCTGCTGGATAGGGAATACCCTGAGTGATAATTACAGTCACTTTCAGGGCCCTAAAGTGGAGCCAAACAGCAAAAGAATGGAGCTAGAAAACGTGGCAGGAGCCAGCCTGGGCCATGAAGTAAACAATCCACAATTCTACTACCACCTTATTTCAATGATATACATTAATAAACTCACTTTTCCAGAGTCTTTTAAGTTGAGTTTTCTGACATTTACCTGAAAGAATCCAAACTGATGTGAATATTGGTACCAGGAAATCAGCTAAGGGTCAGGTTAAAGGGGCTTAAAATGAGGAGAAGTCTGCAAGGAACACTCCATCTTCAGCTAGGGAGCTGACAGTCTTCCAGTTGGAGCAATAGTGAGCACACTGATATAAAATACATAATCAACAAGCCTGAGCCTCTGAGGTACCACATGCGGCCCACACAAGCACCTGCTCTCCTCCTGCCTCAGGAAGATGTCTTTGCATTCACACAGTTGCAGATGAATACAGTCTGGGGACCACGAGCACATCAGGTACTTTTCTGTCCTACACTGTGGAGGCTAAAGTGTGAATTTTTCATCATTTAAATGTCAATCATTCCTCTTTTCCCCTAACATTTTAAAGTCTAGAAAATCGCATCCCCACTTCTCTTTAGCTACCCACATCTTAAGACAAACAAGGCTCCATGCCTCTCCTTAGCAATCCTATGAGCCCCCTCTCTGGTTCCTGCACTCTTTTATTCAGGTAACAACCTCAGAAATTCAAGTGGCATTCAAAACCATCATCCATTCAGTAACTTCAATCCCACACCTCACTGCTTCCCCTTTACTCCTAGGACATATTTTCTCTGACTGCAGTGAAACCTCCAGTGTCCCAGCTAATCAATTTCCTTTCAATTTTCTGTCAACATCATCTGTTTTTTTCTTTTTCCTCAGCACAAACTCAGATGTACCTTCCTGCTCCTCTCGTCATTTGGTGAGTCCAAATGACAGTGCCCTGGTCAGCAGAATATGAAGTGACATGTCATTAAAACTTCCTTCACTCAGACTTCTATTTCTTTCCCATTTGACAGAAGAAATGAGAAGACTCTCAAATCTGGCCATGTTATAGTTTCAATATGAAATGTCCCTTGGGACCTCTAAGGTCAAGGCCTCTTTGCCAGCTGATCAGTTTTTGGGGAACCACTGGACCATGAGAGTTCTGACTTGGTTGATAGATTAATGTGGAATAAGGGATTCATAATTTGATAACTTTAGTAGGTAACTGGATGTGTGTGCTTGATGCTCTTGGAAAGGTGTATCCTCTACCTGGCCTTCCTCAGTCTCAGCTTCCTGGCCACTGCAAGGTGAGCAACTCAGCTTTACTACACCTTCTCCATCACGATGCTCTGGCTCAGGACCATGAGAAACAGTGAAGCCAGTAAAGCATGGACTGAAACCGTGAGTCAAAGTAATACTTGCTTCCTTAAGTTGTCCCTCTTGAGCATCTTATCAAAGTCTTTATTATGAGAGTGGGATGACCGTCTTCCTGACTTCTTGGGGCTGTCACAACACACTGAATTAGGCTTTAATTGTAATCATCTGCTAAGATTTTTGAGGCTGTTTGCTACTTAGTTAATGTTTCCTGGTTTATACAGAGTTCAAGCCACTCACATTAAGCAGTGCATTACTATAACTTCTCTCTCCGCAAAACTGCAATGCAGTTTTCCTCTTGACCTTCTATGCTGACCCTGGAAAAACCTCAGCTCATAGCAGTCCAGTTTTAAGTATTTTCAGCTTTATGTCAGTCAGCTTTCAAGTATAGACTAGAAGAGCAGTCCTTAAGGCCAGTAGGGCTGCTGATATTGATAGGTCTCAGATGACACCTAGCCCTGCCTACCACCTGACAACTTTCCCTAAGCTTCCTGAGATCCCACAAACATC
>CABHPH010139733.1:0-32556 GCA_902168325.1 Peromyscus nudipes
AATTGTTATAAGTAGGCACTGTGAAAGCAAATCTTTCTCTGTCTTTTTCTTGTAAGGGTATTGAAAAGAAACAGTCTTTTAAATCAATAACTATGAGAGGCCATCCTTTTGGTAACAGAGTAGGCAAAGGAATTCCAGATTGTAGAGAGCCCATTGGCTGAATTACTTTGTTAATTGCTCTAAGGTCTGTTACCATTCTCCATTTACCAGATTTCTTTTTAATAACAAATACAGGAGAATTCCAAGGGCTGGTTGATTCTTCAATATGCTGAGCCTTTAACTGCTCTTCTACCAGCTCTTCTAAAGCCTGGAGTTTCTCTGTTGTTAAAGGCCATTGCTGAACCCATACAGGCTTGTCTGTTAACCATTTTAAAGGTAGAGCTGTTGATGTCTTTGGAAGATCATCAGTTGTTGTGTCCTGTTCTTGTATAATATGGATGGCTGGTGACCACTCAGAATGATGCCTTCTAATATTTCTCTCAGAAACATGTGCTAGATTATTATGTGTTTCTGAGACCGGAGGGATGTTAATCTGAGTATTCCATTGTTGCAACAGGTCTCGACCCCACAGGTTCATAGCTATGTTGGCCACATATGGCTTTAATTTACCTCTCTGTCCTTCTGGGCCTATACATTCGAGCCATCTTGCACTCTGCTTTACTTGAGATAATGTCCCAATTCCTAACAGTTGAACGTTTACCTCCTGAAGAGGCCAAGTTGGATGCCAAAATTCTGGTGCAATTATAGTAACGTCCGCACCTGTGTCTACCAAACCAGACAACAAAACACCATTAATTTTTATCGTTAATTTTGGTCTTTGTTCATTAATAGAAGTTTGCCAAAAAATTTTCTTGAATTTTCCTGAATTTTCTATTCTCTCTGTTCCATCATCCTGACCAGCTTGATTTATTTCGATAGGCATTTGGTTATTTAATCGCTCTGAGCAGGGATTTCCTCTATGACTGCAGGAAAGGTTTGAACTGGATTTGCTGTGGGGGCCTCCAAGAGGCCCCTCTGGGAGTTTCCCGAAGACTGAGGCAGAGGATTACCTTGTCTGTCCCTTGTTGATCTACATTCATTGGTCCAGTGTTTTCCCTTACCACATCTTCTGCATACTCCAGAAGGAAGGGGCATTCTGTTACCATTGTTCCTTGAAGAAACATTGTTCCTAGGAATGACCTGTTTACAGTCCCTTTTCAAATGTCCTTGCTTTCCACATCCAAAACATCTAACATTCCTCAAACCTTTTGAAATTGCTTCTCCTACCCACATATCATCATGCTCATGAGCCTCCACATTAACTGTGTCTCTAATCCAATCTTCCAAGGGTGCAGATCTTGCCTTTAATGGTCTGATTATTCTTTTGCATGCTGCATTTGCGTTCTCAAAGGCCAAAGATTCAATTATTATCCGACTAGCTTCTGAATCGGTGACCATTCTCTTTACTGCTGAAGCCAGTCTTTGTAAAAAATCTGTGAAAGATTCTTTTGGGCCTTGTGTAACTTTTGTAAATGACTCAGCTTTTTTTCCTGGTTCCTCAACTCTGTCCCATGCATTCAAGGCTGCCGTTCGACACAGAATTAAGGTTTGGATATCATATAGACATTGTGTTTGTAATGAAGCATATTGGCCTTCTCCAATAAGCTGATCCTGGCAGACTTGTATTCCTTTATCCCTCCATTGTTTTTCTATGTTTTTAGCTTCATCTTTAAAGTAAATGTGCCACTGAATTTTCTGACTTGGCTCTAGAACAGCCTGTGTCAGGTCCCGCCAGTCCTGTGGTGTAATCCTATTATATGTCGACCAAGAGTTTAACATTTGCTTTACGTATGGGGAATGCATGCCATAAGATACTATTGCCTCCTTAAACCTTCGTAAATCCATCATGTCAATTGGAGCCCAATTATTTTGTGTAATCATTTGATCAGGCGACTGCTGTACGGTTACCGGATAAACTAAGGGTGACTGTGTGAAAACAGGCTTTCTTTCTGGAACCTTATGATCCACAACTTCACTCTTAATTTCTTCTGTCTGAGTTTTTTCAGGTTTAACAAGTTTTTCTAAAGCTGTCACCCTGGCACTTAAATTGACTATCTTTTTAAATAGTAAAATGAGTATAAACATAGTAATACATTGCATAATCCGATCAATATTAATCATCCCATACAGTTGTTCCATTGTCAGACTGCCTAACAAAGCCCAATTTTCTTCCAATGTACACAGAAAACCCATTTTTTTTAAATGTGGAAAAAATTTCTCTTTTAAATAATTGCTTTTAAAATATCTGATATGTTAATTGACTTACCAAATCCGCGCAGAACAGTAGAAATCCAAGGGAATTTCAAAACAGCCACCTAGTGTCCAAAGTGAATCGAGAAAGAGAGAGAAAGAGAGAGAAAGAGCAAGAGCAAGAAAGCGAGCTACCAAAAGCTTAAATCCAGCCACGTGTTGCGGCTTGAGCGGAGTCAAGCCTTGGCTAAACTGCCTTAAACTCCGACCACGTGCGTTGAATTTACAGGGCAGACCCGAGTTGTTTGTAGCACCGGCTTTAAGTTAACTGCTTGGGGCTACGGTCAGTCCGGCCTGAACCCGGGCCGCCTGGCCTAGGAAGCCGGCTGCCCGGGCGGGAACCCGGACGTGCCGCGACCCGCCGCAAGTCAAGCGGTTTCTTATGGATTCTTGTCAAGTTGGGCGCCAAATGTAGATGTATCCAACCTTTTTTTTTTTTTTCTGACCTCTAGGCAACTTTATTTATTAACATACAAACAAAATCACATTTCAGTACAAATAGAATACCACTATAAGGAGTCATTAAAGTCTCCCAACCAAAAAAGGCTCAGGGCCAGATGATTTCAGCACAAAATTCGACCAGAATTTCAAAGAGCTAATAGCAATACTCCTCAAATTGTTCCACATAATAAAAAGGGAAGGAACATTGCCAAACTCCTTTTATGGGGCTACAGTTACCATGATACCCAAACCACTCAAAGATGCAACAAAAAAAGAGAATTACAAACCAATCTCCTTCATGAAAATTGATACAAAAATACTCAGTAAAATACTGGCAGACTGAATCCAAGAACACATAAAAAAATCATTTACTGTGATCAAGTGGGCTTCATCTCAGAGATGCAGGGATTATTCAAATATATGAAAATCTGTCAATGTAATTTACCATATAAACAAACCAAAAGAAAAAAAAAACATGATCATCTCATTAGATGCTGAAAAGGCCTTTGACAAAATCCAACACCCCTTCATGATAAAGAGCTTGGAGAAATCAGGAATACAAAAAAAATAGCTAAACGTAGTAAGGGCAATTCACAGCAAGTCAACAACCAACATCAAATTAAATGGAAAGAAACTCAAAAGTAATTCCAGTAAAATCAAGAACAAGACAAGGTATCTCCCTTCCTGCCCTACCACATCATGGGAATAGGAAGAGGCAGGGTGCTGGGGAGGTTCTCAGGAATCCACAAGGATGACCCCACCTTGGACTGCTGGCAGTGGTCCAGAGGGTGCCTGGACTGGTCTACTCTGGTGACTGGTCTAGTGAATACCCTGTCATCATGGAGCCTTTGTCCAGTGACTGATGGAGGCAGATGCAGAGATCCATGGCCAGGCACCAAGCTCAGCTCTGGGAATCCAATCAATGAAAGAGAGGAGAGATTCTGTAGGGGGCGGAAGTAGAGATCATGATGGGAAGACCCACAGAGATGACCAGCCACACTAGTGCAAGCCCATGAACTGTAGACTAGTGGCTGTGGAGTGTGGAAACTCTCCAGCTCGTGCCAAGCCCTGGCAATCCCACAGCCTACTTATAAAATAAACACACAGACTCTTATATTATTTAAATTGTTTGGGTAAATTGGCTCAGGCTTCTAGCTATCCAGTTCTTACATCTTAAATTAACCCATTTCTATAAATCTATACCTTGCCACATGGCTCATGACTTACCAGTATCTTACATGTTGGTACTCATGGCGGCGGCTGGCTGGCAGCTTCTCCTGACTCAACCTTTCTGTTCCCAGAATTCTCTTCTCTGCTTGTCCCACCTGTAGTTCCTGCCTGGCTACTGGCCAATCAGCATTTTATTTATACAGAGCAATATCCACAGCACTTCCCCTTTTCTTTTTTTTTCCAAAAAGGAAGGTTTAAACTTTCACATAGTAAAATTACATATAACAAAACAATTATCAAGCAAGAATTACAGTTACAATATCTAGTCTATTTATAATATCTAGTCTATTTGTATTTGGCAAAATTAAAGAAGCTATCCTATCTATCCTATATTTGTGAGTCTAAGGTTTTATATCTAACTTATCTTTTATCATAACTAAGGAAAATTATAACTATCTATTCTTCAACTACATCAAAGACCTCAAAAGGTTATAATATTACCTGAGAAACGGGAGGACGCAAGCAACTTTCAAGAGTCTTGCGAGAGTAGACAGAGACAGCTGGCAGCCTGGACAATCACCTAATATTCCTTTGTAAAGTTGTGGCATCTGTCTTCAGCCCATAGGCCTAGAGTCTCTCAGTCACTTCTCTCTGTGTCCTGTAGAATGTCTGGCAGTTTCCTCTGCAAAGCAGGAACCTGAAGGACCAATGTGTCAAGCAAAGTTCAGGGGTCACATTCCTATGGGTTCTGTATGTTCAGTCCATCAAGCAGTCCAAGCAAGAACATTTTCTTGACCAAATGGCTATTTTTGCCAAGAAGAAGATAAACTCCATATAGAGTGTCTTTGATGCCCATCTCCTCTCTGAAGTAAATTGGTACTGCCAAGAGCAGACATGTCTCATTGTCCAGAAAGTCTAAATTATTTAAAACATTTTAAATGCCATATTCTGTAGGTCTTTGAAGTTTTTAAAGATTACCTACCTAATTGAATTGTATCTATGTATACCTAGAAAACTTAACTAACATGCCTACATGTGTGATTATCATAGATGACTAATTATTAATCTATTTCTTCATTATCCATTACAAATTAATTGAGTTATATAAACATAATACGTCAAATGAGAGTAGAAATATATATACAGTATAACAAAATTAAGTTTAAACTTATATCGATAAACTAAAATCTATAGCAATGTAAAACATTTCTAAACAAGTTGTTACTCTTTAAAAGTAGGTTCATTAATCTACCCTTTCATCCTATCATATCTAAACTATCCCCTTTTCTTCTTTACAAAGAGATTGTATTTATAATCAACCTGCTTTAAATAAAAATATTGTCTGTTCTATGTCACACACCAGAGGGCTCTTCTGATATGAAACAAACGAATCTCTCAATTTTTTTTTTTTTTTTTTTTTTTAGGAAAATGCTTGGGTTTAGAAAAGGAGTGAGCCAATTCCATCTCCAAAGCCAGCTTAGTATATTTGGGAATCTGGGTGTAGCTTCTCTTATTGCTTCCTGCTGGATGAGGGTGCTGTATCTTATGGGGACACAAAGAAAATTTTAGGATTATGTAGTAGTCCATGAGGCTGTATTGTCTGAGCCAGTTGCTTTGAAACCATTCTGGATGTTGGATCATTTGGGCCATGGTGTCATCAGAGACCTTTCAGGGGGTCTTAGCTGGTCAAACCTGATGTATCTTAATCTGGAACAAATCCATAGCCTCTGGCTTTCTGTGGAAACAAAAGCAGAGCATCCTTTCCAAAGCAACATATCCTTAGATCCAAATGCTGAAGTCAAGGTATCTTTAAAATATATGTATTGGTTTAACTCAACAGTTTTTACAATCAAATGCTTTTCTGCAGTTAAAAATCCCAAAGACAACAAAATCCAGATTCTCTGCGCAATATCCATCTTTACATGGCTTATTTTTTATTGTACCTTTACTGTTTCTTTAAAGACTTCATTAATTTTTTTTAGGCTTTCTGTAGTCCTGTGGTCTATTTTTGCTTTCATTGGTTGGGCTTTTGGGGTCATGTCTAAAACATTCAGACATTCATCACCCAGGGCAAAACTATTGAGCATTCCCATTTTTTTCTAGTATTGCAGAACTGGGTTTTATGTTAAGTCTTTCTTACATTTTGGTTTCTTTGTGTGTGAGATGAGAGAGTGTAGCTTCATTCTTTTTAGGGTTACCTAGGTTTCCCACACTATCGAAGAGGTAGTTCTTTATTGTGTGTTCTTGACAACTGTGTCAAAAATTCAACTGATAATAAATGCATATCTCCTGTTCTAATGACATTTTAAAATTACTATGATATTGTAATAGATTTTCACATAAATAGTATGATCCTTCCATTGTCTTCATCATCATCATCATCATCATCATCATCATCATCATCATTTTGAAATAGGGCCTCCAATATGTATCCCTGGCTGGCTTTGAACTCACTTGCCTTTGCCTCCCACATCCTGGGATTAAAGGCTAAAGCACTGTGCCACCATGCCAGACCCTATTATTTTTCATTTATTTATTTTAGTAGTTAAAATTTTTTATTTCCATTTTTTTATTTATTAAATTTAATTTTACATATCAGCCACGGATTCCCTTGTTCTCCCCCCTCCTGCCCACCCACCCCCAACTTCCCCCCAGCCCACCCCCAATTCCCATTTCCTCCAGGGCAAAGACTCCCCTGAGGATTGAGTTTAACCTGGTAGATTCAGTCCAGGCAGGTCCAGTCCCCTCCTTCCAGGCTGAGCCAAGTGTCCCTGTATAAGCCCCAGGTTCCAAACAGCCAGCACATGCACTAAGGACAGGTCCTGGCCCCACTGCCTGGATGCCTCCCAAACAGATCAAGCTAACCAACTGTCTTACTTATCCAGAGGGCCTGATCCAATTGGGGGCTCCTCAGCTATTGGTCCATAGTTCATGTGTTTCCTTTCATTTGGATATTTGTCCCTGTGCTTTTTCCAACCTTGGTCTCAACAAGCTACAGCCTACAGAAAGGGAAAAGATCTTCACCAACCCCACATCTGACAGAGGACTGTTATCCAGAATATATAAAGAACTCAAGAAATTAGACATCAAAATGTCTAACAGTCCAATTAAGAAATGGGCTATAGAACTAAACAGAGAATTCTCAACAGAGGAACTCAAATGGCTGAAAGACATTTAAGGAATTGCTCAACATCCCTAATCATCAGGGAAATGCAAATCAAAACATCTCTGAGATACCACCTTACACCTGTCAGAATAGCTAAGATCAAAAACACTGATGACAGCTTATGTTGGAGAGGATGTGGAGCAAGGGGAACACTCCTTCACTGTTGGAGGAAGTACAAACTTTTATAGCCACTTTGGAAATCAGTATGGTGGTTTCTCAGAAAATTGGGAATCAATCCACCTCAACACTCAGTTATACTACTCTTGGGCATATACACAAAGGATGCTCAAATCATACCACAAGGACACTTGCTAAACTATGTTCATAGCAGCATTATCCATAATAGCCAGAACCTAGAAACAACCTAGGTGTCCCTTGACCAAAGAATGGATAAAGAAAATGTGGAACAAATACACAATGGAGTACTACTCAGCTGTAAAAAACAATGGCATTATGAAATTTGCAGGCAAATGGATGGAACTAGAAAAATATCATCCCAAGTGAGATAACTCAGACCCAGAAAGACAAACATGATATACATTCACTCACAAGTAGTTACTAGATGTAAAGCAAAGGATAAAAAGGCTACAATCTACAACTTCAGAGAAGCTAGGTAACAAGGAGGACCCTAAGAGGAAGGCATGGATTGCTCTGGGAAAGGGAAATAGATGAGATCTCCTGGGTAAACTGAGGGTTTGGGGCATAGAGGGGAGGAATGGGGTATGAGAACATGAGGGATCAGGATGGTCAAGCTGGGGGAGAGACAGTGTGGGAGAGCAATGAAAGGAATATCTTGATAGATGAAGCTATTATGGGGTTAGGGAGAAACCTGGTGCTAAGGAAATTCCCAGGAATCCACAAAGATAAACCCAGCTAAGACTCTTAGCAATAGTGGAGAGGGTGCCTAAACTGGCCTACCCCTGTAATCAGATTGGTGAATAACCTAACTGTCATCATAGAGCCTTCATCCAGGAACTAATGGCAGATGCAGAGATTCACAGCCAAGCACCAGGACTAGCACCTGGGAGTCTGGTCAAAGAGAAGGAGGAGGGATTATATGAGCAAGAGGGATCAAGATCATGATGGAGAAATCTACAGAGACAACTGAATCAAGTTTGTGGGAACTCATGACTGATAGCTGTGGAGCCTTCTTGGGACAAACTAGGACCTCTGCATGTTAGAGACAGTTGTGTAGCTTGATCTGTTTGAGGGGCCCCTGACAGTGGAACCAGGATCTATCCTGGGTGCATGAGCTGGCTCTTTGGAGCCCATTTTCTATGTTTGGGTGCCTTACTCAGCCTTGAATCTGGGGGAGGGGCTTAGACCTGCCTCTACTGAATATACCAGGCTTTGCTGACTCCCAATGGGAGGCCTTACTCTTTTGGAAAAGTGGATGGGGGCTGGGTTTGTGGGATTATGGGGAGGGTGAAGTGGTAGGAGGGTGGGAGTGGGAACCGTGGTTCGTATGTAAAATGAATAAAAAATAAAAATAAATCAATAAAAATTAAAAATAAAAGCGTATTAATCTGGCAGTAAGAAAGTATATATTATATATTGAACATTAATTAGTTGATATGAAGGTAACTCCAATCCATTGGTCAGAGAAATGAGTTCTATTTATTCAATATACCAAAACAGATGATTCTACACATTTTTCCATTGCACACCCAGTCTTTATGGTGGAAGTCAGAATGTCTTTGAATTAATGAGATAACACATGGTTATAGTAAAAATTGAAGAGTGCCTTACACATGCCCTCAGAAGTGATAACATGTAATCCATTAATGTTATTAGCTGCTAGACATTGTTGTAGATTTTCAATGAAATATTTTACACTATAATGTTTCTCATTTTTTGGTGTAACCTAGATTTCTAACCTAATAGCCTAGATTCAATATTAGTTCATAGGAGAAGGTAATGTACAAGTGCATTAGATTACATATGCATGCTTCCCGCCACCCCACTTCTCTCTCTCCACAGACTTTCTGTTCATCACATAGCACATATCCTGATCATATCCTTTACTCTCACAGACCCTATTGTTGGTAACTTTTCACTGTAGTAAACTGTACTGCCCTGTGACCAAATGACCATTATACATTTGCTTAGTGATAATCCATATTCAAGACACATTTTGAAATATACTGGATGCATCCTGTAGCACACTATATTGTGTGTATTGTGTGACATGTTTTTTTAATGAAGATAGCTCAATTTTCCCCTTATGAGCTTTGCTACCATAATTTGATGGATTAAGATTGTATTTTCCTATGAACAGTACAAGATCTTACTACATTGGCTTGAAGAAGTAAATCTCTTAGCTGTGCAGCATAAAGAAGAAGACTAGGAGATATCTGGCTACATTATACTAAAAATGAAATCACAAGGACTTACGTTCAGTTTCTCCTTTTATTCTATGGCTTTTGTCTACTTTGGTAACAGGATAAAAGAGGCAGCTTTAGTCCCCTTGACATCCTAACCAGAAAGAACATAGTCAGAATGAAATCCATTTACCTCAGAAGGATTTAGCTAATTCACCAAAATTTGCTCAAATAACACCCATGTCACAAAAACATTCTAGCAAAAAGTAAGTCCTTTAGCACTCTGGCCTTTAAGCTAGAAAGCGATATTGCAAAATAATATTGTAAATGATTTTTAGAAGGTATGTTTCTACTAATTGCCTAACTTAAAGAGTCAAAAATATATGCATTTATGTCAAGTTCCTAAATATACTTATGGTCAGCAAAACTTCACTACATTATTTCATTTAAAGCATATTTATAATAACTCGTTTAATTTCAAATGTTAACAGTAATTATTAGTAATTTAGTGTGTATTTTATGCCAGGTCCATGGTCATTGTTTCCCTGTACCTCCATAATTTAACTCTAATCATTTCCCCAGATAAGAGCATTGAGGTGTGAGGAAGTTGTGTGCTTGTCAATATCATGCATCTACTAGGTGGACAAAAAGGAATTCAAGCCCAGGTCATGCTAATTTGTTTTCCAGTATAATTCTCTCACATACCCAGCTACTTCATCTGCACTTGGGTTTGCTCAGCTGGCCCTCTTCTTTAGGGATCTTGAAATCTTGGCAAAACCAAATGTCATCAGGGTCAATTTTTCCCTTCTTGTTTTATCATTAGCTTTAATTTTTGTCATATTTTGGATGGAAGGAGCATCACCTAAAATTGGTTTTAACTACAGATTATAGGGCTTGTACTATTAATTTTATTTTGTGTAGTGTGGATGAGGTTGAACACTGAAGAAACACATAATTTTAAGGAACCTTGAGAGGTCCTTATGCTCTAGTTCAATCATTCACACACTCTGCTGTGTTGGTTTCTTCTCCATTGCTGTGACTAGAATACATGACATACAATACTCTTGGTGAGGAAGACAAGTTTTGGATCATGGTTTCAGAGAGATTTCAGTTCAGGATGATCAGGACAACACCACAGCAAGAGCAGCATCTTTCTGAAGTGGTAAAAACATGAAGTGACTGTTCATGGGCAAGCAGAGAAGGACTTGAAATAAGGGGTAATTTATTCACACTGGCCAGACCCTGCCTCCCCAAAGATCCTCAGTACTCCAAGTTAGCGCCATAAACTAGAAATAAGCACTCAAGATATGAGCTTGTGGGAATGTTTCTGCAGCCAGAAATTTCCCCAGTCCCAGTCACTCTGCTTATAAAATAATCACTCAGAGACTTATATTAATTACAAACTGTATGGCCTATGGCTTCAGCTTCTGGCTAGCTAACTCTTTCATCTTAAATTAACCCATTTCTATTAATCTATATGTTGCCACATGGCCATGGTGTTACCAGTGTGCTGACATCCTGATGCTTCTTGGGCAGCGGCTGGTGTCTCTCCTGACTCTACCCATCTTCTCTCTGTATCTCTGCTTGGATTTCCTGCCTGGCTGTAAGCTTTCTTGCCATAAGCCAAAACAGCTTTATTTATTATCCAATGGGAGGAACACATATTCACACCATACAGAAAGACATCCCACAGCATATTTCAGTTTCACTCTTTGCTGTGATGAAATTTTTAAGAGCAACATAAGAAAAAAAAATATGTTAGGTATTCAACAAATATATAAGAACAAAATTTCAAGTTGGAAAGAATCTTAAAGACAGTCTATTAGAGTATCCTCCTTCTCCCTTTTCTTTTTTAAAGAAAAAGAAGTTCCTTTCTTAATTTATGTGCTCTCATATATATCACTGTTGTGTAATAATTTCCTCCAAGTAAAACATTCCATCCTGGAGGGAGTATCTGTA
This sequence comes from Peromyscus nudipes, assembly GCA_902168325.1. Classification (NCBI taxonomy): domain Eukaryota; kingdom Metazoa; phylum Chordata; class Mammalia; order Rodentia; family Cricetidae; genus Peromyscus; species Peromyscus nudipes. The sequence continues at coordinate 11,347 of CABHPH010139733.1, forward strand.
AAACTCAGGATAGAAGCAGAACTTACAGAGCTCAGGAAGTAAATAACAGCCAATTTTAAGGCAGTTTCCAGAACTAGCAAGACTCACAAGTGCTCTCCCCAAGGTTATATAAACTTGATAAGGACAACTGGAGAGAGGAGACTCTCTGACCCATCAAGCTGCTGGCAAGTCAGGCAGAGAGTACAAGATCAGAGATTTCATGAACTATCATTCAGGCTCTGGTGGGGTTATGAAGGTGATATAGCTAACTTTGAGACATTCCTGTTCCTTTAGGTAATCCTTTACCCATACTCTTGTAAATAACCCCCATAAACTTAAGAGGTCTCCAATTTGTACTTTGGTGGAATTGTTCATTTAGTCTATCATTGGTTCCCTATCTGAGAGGGAAGGGTGCTTGTGCACACATCCCAAGGAAATGTTACACATGGTTCATGGGTAGCAATGCTAGCAAAGAATTTCATGGGAATTGTAATAATATCTGCTGGATAACATGGCCATGGTGCTGTGTGGTAGCTCCTGCTGTGTCAGGTCATGTTTAAGCACAGATTTAATAGTAATTACATTATTTTCTAGAAATGAGGAAAATGAAGCACACAGAATTCAAATCTGCATTTTCTGTTTTGAATATGGACTCTTGATCCTTTGAGACAAAGTACTGAAGCCTATGCTCAAGGACACATGTTCATACATCGGAATCCAAAGATAAATGGGAAAGTCTACATACTCCCTTGACTAATGTTATTGATCTGATCCATTAGTATAGATAATTGTTATACAGTAGCATTGAGTTTTTTTGAAAGTTGCACAGTTCAATTGAATGCTAAGTGCATTTTTCTACAAATAATGTTTGTTTGGCATTGAGCTCTGAGATCTTCAGAAATCATAATACCAATTATCCATCCACTTTGTATATGCTTTGGATAAATGCTCTTTGTAGAAACAGTGAGATTTATGTTTTAGCTAATTTTATGGCCAATTACAAATGAGAAAATATTTAATTTATATGTTTTAACTATTATTCTCACTTTTGCCCATTTAATAACAAGGAAAATCCAAAATAAAATACTTACACTAGATTAATGTTATGATAACTTACAAAAATATGAAAATTGTAGCATGAGAACCTGATGCTAAAGCAATGTGACTGTTAACATTCATGCACACAGAAACATACAAGTCCTGCAGATTTTTAACTCTCTGTTTATGGATAAATCATAGACATCAAGCCTCTCTTCATTTGAAAATAATATTCTGGGTAGAGGCCCAGAAAGAGGAGCTCCAATGTGCATAAATGATAATTCCACTGTTTCTTTTCTCTCTGGTGGGTTGTCATCTTTTGTGGGCTCCTTTCCTGGCTTAACTCTGACTTTCTTCTGATTCACTTTCTAGGACAACCTGAAGCCCTGTTAGTCTTTCAGAGAAGGTGAAAAATTCCTTAATTTAGCCAAGAAGAGTCAAGTTAAATTAAACACAAAAATATAAGAATATATGTAATGCAAAGAACAGATTAGTTCATAAAGCAAGAGTCTCTGAAATAATGTCAACTAAGTCTGATTTGAGTGTTGATTGCCAGGCATGACTAAAGAACAGCACATTCTTTGTGGCTATGCACTCAGTGACTCTCAGGAAGGCATCAATAATTTCAGAATTCTTTTCCTCTTTTCTTTTAGCTTATTTTTTGAGACAGCATTTTATATAGTCTAGGCTGGCCTCCAATTTTTTTATGAAGCCAAGCCTGTCCTTGGATCCTTGACCCTCTGCCTCCACCTCTCAATGGTTTGCAACACTAGGTCCAGCAATTTCACTTATTTAAAGAACTTTTCCTATTTTCAGGTTTATGTTTCCTTGTGGGTTATCCATTCACCAGCAATGAGTTTATTATTTTATTAAAATTAATACATTTCTAAGGAAGAAATAATATGCATGATCCAAGGCTTCTATGTGGTAAGAGTAACTCATCTATCCATCTTCTGAAGTTCAATTTGATTATTTTCTGCATTTTCTCCAGGGAGGGAATTTTCATGAACAAAATTGTACTATTTTATAATAGTATTACAAATTCATTAATGTTTACCATTTATTATTGTAGAAATCCTTACAGCTGTGATAGGGAGTCTAGGAGGAGGAGGATGACCACACTATCTTTTTTATAATTACAAAACTTTCTCACTTTGAGAAAAGAAAAATAAACCCTTTTCTTCTCTCCAAAGAGCGGTCCTTCTGTAGCTTCAGCAACAACTACTTTTTTTCACATTAAGAGAGTTACAATTTCCAAGAAATACCTGCAAAGAGAAAAGCTTTGAGGAAGAAAGTACAGGATTAACCTTTTATGTTCTTGAGCTATATTGCCTTAGGACTAAACATGCCTTGGATATAAGTGTCACTGTGATAAAGACTATCATAGAGCTAGAGATCCTGAATAGACAGAAATTTCTCTCTTTATCAAAGTATCTTTGATCGAGTCATCTGTTATCTTTTAACAAGTTCCATGAAACAGCTCTGGTTTCTCCTTTCTCCAAACTTTCTGGTTGTATAATCAAACTTGACTTGAACTTCTTATCAGGGGTTTCTCACTGCAAAAGTGAATGAAAATGCTTAACCCTTGTAGATCCTTGCATCATGATCATCATGATCATCATCACCATCATCTTCATCTTTGCTGGTGATGGCATATAAGATGGCTGACATGCTGCCAGCAGAGATTGGAGAAAAGGAGACCCGAGATTGTGGACCAAAAACCCTCCGTGTGTTCCCCTCTGGATCTTCTGCTTAGCATGCCTCTAGAGGGCCAAGGCAAAAATGCCTACATGTCCCAAGGTCATGCTTTATGGCGTGCACATGTCATGCCCTCCATATAAATATTTTTTAGTAATACTAGTCTTCTTCTTCTATCTGATCTTCATGTTCTGTGTTCTTAGACCAGTGGTGATTTCTGTGATGCAGGAAAGGAGTGAAGTAAATTTCACAGGAAATTATACAGAGATGATCACTCAGGCTGGGGTTAAGGCAGTTATGCAGTTCATGGAAAAGAACTTGAAGCCTGGAGAAGCTTTTTAGGCTTGGATAAACTGTACTGAATGTGTGGTCAACTATAGCACATGGTATGATGTGTATCAACACACTGGACTTAAATTGGCCATGTTGAATAATTCAGTTTCTGAGGATATTCCAAGGACATTGTGTAAAACTTGAGACCCTAAGGGGTATTGGCTGAAGACTATGGATGGAGTAACATATAGATGGGATGACAAACTAAAAGTGTGGAAATCTAGAATAGGAGGAAAATAGTGGCCTCCACCAAGAAAGGGATATGGCAAATTTAATTCAGATACTTTTTATTCCTCCTGAAGGAGTGTGGAGATAATGTGACAATTGATGGAGTGATTGCTACAAGCTTTATTGGGTTCCTATATTGAAAAGAGCTTCCAAGGTGAGCTTCCTTTCATAGAAGCTCTATAAATTAGATTAGGTCCTCCTTGGAATTGTTGGATATAGAAGGACAGAAGTTGCTGACTTGCAGGGACAGATTTCTTGTCTGAGGTCATTGTAGCCCACCAGTCATGGGGCTTAGTGTTTGCAGAGGGCTGAGGAGGAACTCAGGCGGCTACAGGGGTCTTGAGGTTGGAGCAGGCTGTGTGAGAAGGAAATCACTGTCTGGTACATTGACCACTGTTCTTATTTTTACCTTTTTTGAGAAATTGCATGTTGCTAGCCTTTGGGTCAAGTGTTCAAAAGATTGTATAATCATTAATAACAAAAATAGATTATGCTTGCTTTGGTGTTAAGTCTGGGATAGTTCCTGTGTTTAGTAAAAGATGATGATGAATATATTGGTGATTTTCTAAGAATAATTTTTGGAATCATGAGAACATTTTGTATTGGGTGATTTTCCCTTTTCTTTCTGTTCCCCCTTTACTTATGATAATAAAAGACTGAGGTCACCAGGGAAGAAGCAGAAGCTAAAGTAAGAGAATCTAAGAGAAGTTAGAGAAGCTAAGAGAAGTTAGAGAAACTAAGAGAAGCCAGGGAAGAAAAAGAAACTCAGCAACTGCAGAAGCCCGAAGTGAGCTGTCAGCTTGCACGAACATTGTCTCTGAGTCATTATTGCGCCTTCCCGGTATCTCATCCTTCAGACCCCCGAAACTGCTGAGGCTGGTCCCCAACACATCTTCATCATCATTCCCCACTCCCTCTCTCCTCTCAGTCTTTGAATTACGACAGCCAGCCTTTCATTCAGCTCCTCAGTAACATCCTGCTCTATCCACCCTCTAGTCTTTGTATGTATAGCTTCTACTAGGACTCATTTCATAGATCCACTTCTGCAAGCATTCTTTTACGGAAGCGAATTCTCCTTGATGTAGATAAATACTTAGTTCCTTTTCTATACCTCCCTTCTATAATCATGTGTGAGAGGTAATAGGTCCTTACCTGGACTTTAGTAGGGCATCCTGATATTGAAAGAGCAGCTTTCCACAGAGATTGTGTAGGGGATGGGGCTGCAGGAAGGACAGGGGATTGAACATCCAGAATTCCATATTCAGCCGTTTTCTTTTTTTTAATATGCAAAGAAGGTTTACTGTTCAAATTGTCCTTTGTTCTTCTGTCCTTCTATGAAATTAAGTTTGCAATCCGAAAATAAGACAATAATTTAATGTTGTAGAAGTTCTAAAAATCCTATTGGAGCACCAGTGAGATGGCTCATTGGTAAGGTCTTTGGTGTGCAAAGCTGGAAACTAGACGATGATCACCCTATTATAAAGACCAAAAGTAGAAACCACAAAGCTGTCTTCTGGTCTTCACATATCTGCCATGAGCCCACAACCCATAATCATATTATACACACCACATAAATGTTTCTTACAAGAGAAATCTTAGTGACATTACATTACCTGGCATCTGGATAATTGGGTGTCTATAAAATGGTGGTGGGTTTTTGTTGCTGGCTTTGTTTTTCATATTTTCACAAATTCCCTTGAGATATGTGCTTGTAATTCTGTTTGGCTTGGATGTCAGTAATGATTCAGGGATACATTTGAACTCATGATCCTCATGTGTCCACCTCCTGAGTACAAGTCCAAAGGTAGATGATGTGCTCCCAACATGTACAATTTAACTATGTTAGTGTTAAAATGCTTAATGGAAAAGAATATAAGAAACATTAAATACCTCATGTGTGTATTCAAAGCAATATTTTCATTTATCTGGTAAAGATGTAATAAAGTAGGATAATCAGCAATCCACCACGTACCTCATACCATAGCTTGATATGTTATATATGTATATTTATATAATTTGATGTCCCATGATTGTCCCATCCACATGAGTTAACCATTTGGCATTTTATCTTCAAGTACTCTCAACCAACTGTTTTCTAATAGAGACAGAGGTAAAATGCAGCATTTTAAAAGCATGGAGTGTGCTAGTCTGAGGTTGTGGCACCAGTGGTAGAATGAGTTTAGCATGAGTGAGACCCTTGGTTTAATCTCTAACAAAACACACACACACACACACACACACACACACACAGAGAGAGAGAGAGAGAGAGAGAGAGAGAGAGAGAGAGACAGAGACAGAGAGAGAGACAGAGAGAGAGACAGAGAGAGAGAGACAGACAGAGAGAGAGAGAGAGAGAGAGAGAGAGAGAGAGATATTGGATAAATTCCTGTGTTAGAAATTTATGAATGTGCAGCAACAATATTCAGGCCATGAAAATGAAAAAAAATGCATTAGTTAACATTGCCTCAGACAAATCCTCTGTTATAAAGCAAGGAATTACATAATATTTACTAAAAATGAGCACATTTTTCTGTGTGATTTTCCTAAAAACTCCAGATGGCTTTGGAATTGGAATTACAGATAATGCCACATAAGCATTGCTGATGCTGTCAGCTTTGCTGGTATAACATGTCTCACCCCAACCACTCAGATGGTCAATCAGGACTCAAATCCTCTTTAAAGCTCCCTTAAGTCTCCACAAATCTAATGTCAATCGCGCAATTACAAGTCAGGTTTCAAATATCTCCAAGTTTTACACATTGAAGAGGTAAATGGGAAAAAAACTTGAGAGTTGGGGAGGATAAGATCAATTTGGACTTACATTAACTGCACTTAATTAACAAGGAGCAGATGTTCCTGATTCATTGTGCTGGCTTAGAAGTCTGGAAAATCTTTACTGACTCTTGGACAGAAATTAGCAGAAAGAAAAGCTGGAAGAACCAATGTCAATAATAATTTTCATAAGGTTACCATTCTATTCTACATGCCTCTGTGCATATTACAGAATTAAATATAACATATGGTTATTTAAATACAGATATATCTATGTTTTCACCTGAACAGCCTGAAATAGGATCCATACTTAAATATTTTTTATTTTTATTGTTAATATTGGCTTTGTTTTCTTTTGTTTTTTTTTTAAATTCCAAGAATCAAATCTAATATATGCTAAGCAAATTATTTATTCCTGAACCCTTTAACAGGTCAACATTTAACAGAAAATGTTGATAGGGATATAAGAAAATAATTATATATGTATATAAAATGCCCATGCACAAATTGGGTACAAATAGATGTGTGATCAAAATAAACTGAAGCTGGATGCCTTAAATCTTTCTACTCACAAAATCTTTCACTCAAAAAACTTTTAAATGCTCTTATGTATATGAGTATTTATGTATATACACCAAATATTTACTGATAATAAATCATAAAGAAACAAACTTTAAACTCTTTTTCATACATATAATTTTCAAACTATTAAAGACAAGGCATATTTATTTATATGTAGTGAACTGGATATGATTATTTATTTTTACATAAAGAATGAAATCTTGGCTGACTATTTGGTTCTGCAGGATTCAGAGCATTCTCCATGTTTTCCAGAGTCTCAGTATTTTGATTTTATAATCACCAATGCTGAGGACTTTATTTCACATGAATTTGGAACACAAAAGAGCAAAAATATATTAAGGATATTTTTAGAAAACTTTTCAGATTCTGTCCTAATTCCAAACCAAAGTACATTTAAAGATTTTTTGTTTTATTTTGTTTTTTTATGAAAGTCAAGTCAGCAACTGAAACAGCAATTTTTAAAATCATATATGGTAAAACAACATAATCCAAAGATATACTTACTTGACAAATGCTGAGAATTGATGGTAGGAAAATATGAAAATTTTCTGTAATTAAATTAATGCAGTGTAACATGGGAGAGCACAGTGAGAAACACTGCAACTTGATTAACTTCATGGCTGAGTTTGAATTAACTTTTAAATCTTATGCATTCAGAACCTTTTACTGTTACTAAGTTTTTCTGACACCATCCTTCAATTATTCAAACACATGGGATTTCAACCTGCAGTTTTGCAATTTGTGATGTAGAGCATTCAAAAATGATAGGATTACAAACTAGAGTAGCCTTGACTCCATAGTGAATGTCGGACACGTACTTCTCATAGTAAATAGAAAATCTCCTATATGGACCAATGGGGAGAAAAATACACATGTGCTAGGAATAAGATCATGGCTCTAAATAATAATTGTAAAGTAACTATAAGTCTTAAAACATGCATTCATTATGATGTTGCCTATATTAAATTTCTGATGGGAACACTGAGTCCTATTTTTCTATGATATTTAACAACTAATATTTAAAATATTATTAATTTTATGCATCCATCTCTGTATAAATTATTAAAGTAATAATATATAGTAAGTAAATAAACAATGCTTTAAAAATAGTGGTCTATTCATATTCTTTATTAGCATTGGGTAATTAGAGATGATATAAATTCTTCCACTCAAATAATGCAGATGAATAAGATAAAAACTGAGAGATGGTGGTAAATAAATATGTACATACTGTTAATCTGTTTGAGGAGACTCATAGACACAAGCTTTCTAAAATATGACAATGTACTCACAGTAGACCATCAAGACAGTAGGGATTAAGCCTATTTTTGTTGCCTACATTTTCTGATTTTTCTATAGTTCAGTACTATTTCAGCACCTAGAATTTACTGATTTAAATCAAGTGACTTAATTCTGTTTTCATTCACTAGATGAGTGATTGTAGACACAATGAACTAACCAAGCTTCAGTGTCATAATTATTTTATAAAATGGAGACTTTATCCCTTACATTGTAATCTGGATTCAAAATTTTTTACATAAGAAAATACAAACAAGCCAGGCAGTGGTGGCACATGCCTTTAATCCAAGCACTCAGGAGGCAGAAGCCAGCAGATCTCTGTGAGTTCAAGGCCAGAGTGTTCTACAGAGCTAGTTCTAGGACAGTCAAGGCTATACAAGGAAACCCTGCCTCAAAGAACAAAGCAAAGGAAGAAGAAGAAGAAAAAGAAGGAAGAGGAGGAGGAGAAGGAGAAGAGGAGAAGGAGGAGGAAGAAGAAGAGGAAGAAGAAAGAAGAGGAAGAGGAAGAGAAGAGAAGGAGGAGGAGGAGGAGGAGGAGGAGGAGGAGGAGGAGGAGGAAGAAGAAGAAGAAGAAGAAGAAGAAGAAGAAGAAGAAGAAGAAGAAGAAGAAGAAGAAGAAGATCCAAACAAACAAACAACTTTTTCAAAGTGATTAGCACTACACATAGAATATTTTAGTTATGAAGGTATGGACAAAGGTGCTGATAATGTTAATTAGGAGAAATAACTAACTTTATAAATGTGGTATAAAGAAGTCTTGACTATCTTAAGAACAAGAAAAACTTACTTAAAACATAAAACTAGTATTATCCAAATTCTGCTTAGCCAAGTAGTGTCTTAAACAAATTCAATATCTAATGTACATCAGTCAATTTTTGGTCCTATGAATTGACAAACCAGTCTGCCTCCATCTTAGGCTTGAAAGACATCTTATAATAAAGACATTCCTTTTTATGATTAAACCTGTTTCTTAAGGATTGGCTATGCCCCTCCTGTAATTTTAACTACAAATAGTTCTGCACTGCCTCTTCTAAGAGACTGCAACCATGTCTTTGCTTCATATGACCACCTTGCAACCATGTCTTTGTTTTACAAGAGATTGTTATGACCAACTTGTTATAATTATATTCTGCTTCTGTGACACCACATATTTGCCTGCCAAATCCCCCATTTGGAAACCCTCTACCTCTGAGCTTGCCATGTCCAATGCTGCCCTCTTGAACCTTACCTTAAAGGAGAGGCAGTTCGTGTACACAAATAAAAGATGCTTGCTTTAATTAATTTGGCCAAGATGATTTGAGTCTGTGGTCTTTGTCCTCAAATCTTTGGGATTAAAAGAATAACTACAAACTAACTTCTATTAAAAACTTCACCAAAATTCTAAAGTAAAATACACACTTATAAAACAGTAATTGTGGTTCAAATGTAAAGACCACCATAGTCCCATAGGGAGTGGCACTACTAGGAGGTGTGGACTTGTTGGAGTGGGTGTGGCCTTGTTGGAGGAAGTGTCACTGAGAAATGGGCTTCAAGATTTCAGAAATGCAAGCCAGGTCTAGTGGCTCACTTCTCTTCCCCTTGCCTGCAGATCCAGATGCAGAACTCTCAGCTGCTTCTCCAGCACCATGTCTGCCTGAATACCACCATGCTTCCTGCCATGATGATAATGAGTTATACTTCTGAACCTGTAATCCAGCCCCAATTAAATATTTTCTTTCATTAGAGTTGCTGTGGTCATGGTGTCCCTTCACAGCAATAGAAACCCTAAGACAGCAATCTGTACAACATCTGACTAGCAGTATATTATTACATTTTACAAGCTCCTCCATCTGTCTTTGAGTTCTTCAACTCTCAAATATTATTAAGGACGAGCCTTAATGTTATTCTTCTTAAGGACCCAGAAGAGAAAATATGAATGGCGAGAATTATTTTCAGGAAAATAATCTAAGTACACCGAGCTCCTTTATCTATCTATCTACTTTATTCTTCTGGGATAAAATCCTATCTACACAGCTTCAGTTCTGTTCTCATGCCTAGCTCCTTTCTTACCTGATTTCTCTCTACATTTATCTGCTGTCCCCCCTAAGTTCTATCTTAAATCTCTCATCTTAATTCTGCTTCTTCCAGGTTCTTCTCATCTCATTCTTACCTATCCAGTACTTCCCCACCTGGCTCTTGTTTATCTTCCATCTTGTCCTCAAGTTCTCTATCTAGTTCTCCAGTCAAAATCCTCAAAATTCTCTCCAAGTCTCTGAGGTCTACAGTTATGCAATAGCAGTGCTCTAGCTAAAGCAAGGTCACCAGACTTGAATTCTTACAGAGTCATAAAGGCAGACAAGAGTTTTCTTCAGGCAGTGACTGTCAGGCTTTCTTTTACAACCCAAAAAGAGAGTGGTAAAGGAGGAGGTTAACTGAGAGCTAATGATCGGTTACTATATCAAGAAGGAAATTTATGTGCTCAATCTACATTCCTTGAACTGGCTAGGTAAGAAGTTAGGAGTCTATAATGTTAGTAAGGCTGTATAAGAAAGGAGGGTCTCAGCTAAAATTGCACAAGAAATAAAGCTATCTGCCTGACCTAGGAGACAGGCGTTGTTTCCATAAGGGTGTCACCTTAGTTCAGGATCATTTGTCCTTGGATGCTTGATAGGTATTTTAGACAAACACACTGTTAAGAGTTCTTAGAACCACACATAGCATACAAGAAAATCATTGTAGCAATTGGCTAATATATATATTATATATTATATATTATATATAACATATATAAGCTAAAATATCACCAGACTTCTTAAGCCATGGCTTGACCTTTGGAAAAGTCCTTGACTTTTGTAGTACTTGTGATAGTAGCCAAATTCCATTACATTTTCCTGTGGCTTGCAGCATTCAACACATACAGAGGTCAGACAACAACAGACAATATATGGATGTTGGTTTTCTCATTCTATCATATGAGTTCCAGAGATAAAAACTCAGGTGATCAACCTTGATGCCAAACATCTTTACCTGATGAGCCATCTCACAAGCTCCCACTCCCCCATACCCTTTCAACTTTGTTGTAGGATATTATTTTAAAGTGTGATACTTTTGTTTATGTAGCATTTGTTTAACTCTGTGAAGTTGAATTACTGTGCCTGTCTAAAACACCTGATGGTCTGATAAAGAACTGAATGGTCAATAGCAAGGCAGGAGAAAGGATAGGTGGGACTGGCAGGCAGAGAGAATATGTAGAAGGAGAAATCTGGGAGGAAGAAAGTAAGTATCCAGAGAAGGAGGAGAACTCCAGGGGTCAGCCACCCAGCTACACAGCAAGCCACAGAGTAAGGAATAATGAAAGGTACACAGAAACAGAGAAAGATAAAAGTCCAGAGGCAAAAGATAGATGGGATAATTTAAGTTAAGGAAAGCTGGCAAAAAAACAAATGAAGCTAAGGCCAGGCATTTATAATTAAGAATAAGCCTCTGTGTGTAATTTATCTGGGAGCCGAGTGGTGGGCCCCCAAAAAGAGTGAAAAACAAATAAGAACACAATCTCTTTAGCTACTTTCAAGCTGGCCTGGTCTTTTTTACATCAAATATATAAAAGTGATAATTCTTAGACATTCTAATCCTTTCTGTAAACTTCCATGCTCACAGTGGAGATTGGTATATTTTACTTGTCACTCCAGTGCATCACTGAGGGTAGATAATGTGAATATACACCTGACAATAAATTATTAAGCATTTACCATGCTCAAGACATTATGGTGTATGATAGGTATATGTACTTGAAAAGGTACATATATTTATTCCTACAGATACTTGATTTTAATATGAGAGATACAGCAGGAAAGAAAATACTACAACAGACCATGAAAATGCCATGAAATGACAGTAGTCAGCCCATCGAGGGGTCGTATGTCTGGCAAAAGATCATAGAATTTCTTGAAATAATCAATCCTTAGATTTAAAGAATTGGTAGAAATTAGTCAAATACAGCAAAAATACAAAGTATTGAGTAGTATATGCTCATGCCTGGGGCAAAGAAAAAATATAGTATGTTCTGGAACAGAAATGTCACAGAAGCGTGTGTTAAGGAATCAGCTTACAGAGGTAGAAAGAGTTGGACAAAACACCATGGTAGAACTACAGCGTAAGGACAGATCTATGGCATGTTTATATGACATGACCATAAGGATGGCTCTGTGACAGGTTCGTATGAGGTCATCATGAGAATGGCTCTGTGACAAGTTCATGTGTGACCATGAGATGGCCCTTTGACAGGTTCATGTGAAGTAACCATAAGGATAGATTTGTGACAGGTTCATGTGAGGTGACCTCAAGAGTGCCCAACTATGAGATGAGAGTTGACATTTACAAACTTTGAAAAGAATGAAGAATAGAATTTGGAAAGAGGATTTTAGAAGTGGCTCAGTAAATAAATTTTAGAGGTGGCTTGTTATCAAAGTATGAGGACTTTAGTTCAGATCCCCAACATCATAAAAAGCTGAGTGCAGCAGCACATGTCTAGAACCTTTGTACGAGGAGGCAGAGATAGTATTTTCTGGGGCATGGTATTTGTAGCGGTAACGCCTGCACTACCACCACCGTTCACCACATCCGAGCGAGGGGAACAGAGACAACAACAACAGGTCATTCGTCTCAGCAGAATGCCAAATGTTGTTTATTGAAGGAGGGAGGAGGCCTTAAATACAGGCTTACAGCACAATGGGAAAACCCTGGAGGGCAGAAGTTCACTACTAATGTTTTACATTCTAGCATACTAGCTGTTTACACAAAATGCAGGATACACAAACAAAGAACCTCTGGTGAGTGTTCCCAAGGAAGGAAACTGGCAGGGAATCAGCATAGGGAGGACATTTGGTCAAGGTCAGCAAGCAAGGCAACAGCTACCCAAAAACAGAGGGCCAGGGCCCTACAGGTATTATTCAGCTAGTGTAGCCAAAACAATGGACCCAGGTTCAGAGAGAGACCCTATCTCAAAAATAATGAGAAGAATGAAGAGAAAGACACTTACTATTGCCCTCTGTTAGTCACTCATACAGTCTTACACAGAAACACACACACACACACACACAACACACACACACACACACACACACACACAGAAAGTTTGAAATCATAAAACTTGTTTATCCCTGGATATGCAGTTATCCATTACTGATGTGTGTTAAGTGGCTTTAGAGACCCCCTACCAATACCCAAATCTCTGAATGTTAAAGCCCGTTTATAAAATGGCTTACTATTTGAACAGAACCAATGTACAGCCTCTCACTTACTTAAAATATTGTCAGATTATTTATTATAAATATTAAAACATAACTACTGCCTTAGCCAGTGTTCTATTGCCGTGAAGAAATACCATGACCATAACTACTCTTATAAAGGAAAGCACTCAATTGGAGCTTGTTCACGGTTTTAGATGTCTGGTTTACTATCCTCATGGCATGGAGCATGGAAACACACAGGCAGACATGGTGCTGGAGATAACTGAGAGTTCTACATTCACATCTGGAGGCAACAGGAAGAGAGATCCACTGGATCTGATTTGAGCATTTGAAACCCCAAAGCCCACCCCCAGTGACATACTTCCTCCAACAAGGCAACATCTGCTCCAATAAGGCCACGCCTCCTAGTCCCTGTCAAGTAGCACCACTCCCTAATGACCAAGCATTCAAATATATGAGCCTATGGGGGCCATTCCCACTCAAACCACCACAACTACTGTGCAAATAATTGTTGTTTGGAGGATAATGATGATGAAAATGTATCCATAAAGTAAAGACTCTTTGTTCTGAATATTTTCTACCTGGTTGATTAAGTGTACAGATATGGAATAAGCACATGCAAAGGGCTAATGATGCATATGTGTCAGAGTTCCAAAGAGAAAGAGAATCTACCTCAGGTGATTCAAAGGAAGAGATTTAAATAAAGAGGATTTACTAGGGTTTAATTAGCCTAATACTTATGATTAGGCATCAGTGACCACACTAGATCTTTCATCAAGGTGGCTGAGCTAGTCGAGCAGGCATAAAGCTAGATTTGAGACATTTTTGGAGCTCTGTTGCAGTTCAGAGGTCACATTCTTACAGTGTTACCTGTTGTTTTTCCTGATGTTGCTGGAACCATTGTGATTTTGAAAAAGATATGTATGTATATATATATATATATATATATAGTATTTTCAAATTTGTCCAATTTGATTGTGGTCTCTTGGAGGCCTGCTCCTTCTTTCAAGAGGAAATGGAGGGGGAGTGGATCTGGAGGTCAACAAAATGAGGGAAAGTTGGGAGTAGTTGAGGGAAGGAAAACTGTGGTCAGGATGTATTGTATGAGAGAAGAATATATTTTCAGTTAAAAAAAGACATACATAATTTCACCCTTTTCTACTTCCAAACTCTCCCATGTATTCTCATGTTCTCAAATTCTTGGACTCTTCTTTTCCTATAAGAACCATTTCTCCTCAGAACTCTATTGTTTGTGAATATCAGCTTTCTAGTTGGTTGATGCTTTTAAGTTGCCCTGGTTTAGTTTGGTAGAAAGACTGAAAGCAACCAAACTTTCAGCTTTCTGCACCCCAAGGGTATATCTTAACTTCTGCCAATACAACGCCAGCACCCTTCCAAGTGTTTTTGTTAGAAGTTCCAAACACTCACAAGAAATACTGTAAATGTAAAAAAAAAAATGTTTAAGTTATTGGAATGGTGGAGTTTTTCAGCTCATCCTAAGTAGGAGATGTAGCATACCAGCATAGGGAACTCATTGTAGAATGAGGTCAGGAGAGAAGAAATAGACAAGTTAGCAGATGCCCAGGTAGGAGGCTCATTCAGACTTAATGAATAATTACAGTGATTTAGTCAGAGAAAAACGAAGGCCAAAACACAGGGCCAAAACTCATGGGAAGCAAGGTAAGAACAAGTCTCTCAACAAACCAGCGCAGTGTGCCCAGGGAGTTGTCGAGCCTCTCCTGGTGTACAGCCGTCTCTCCCGAATGTGGTTAAGTGGTATAGAATTGAGAGCTACGAGGACATATAAAAGACATCCAGATTTATTGTGACCCCAAAATGACGCAGATGCTCTCTCAGAGAAAAAGACCCATTAATGGCACATGGCAGAATTTTTATCAAAATGCCACTGTGAACTTTTCTTTCTGTGGCAAACAGCTTGAACACTATGACATCACCACCCACATTCATATGTCTCAGTGTGTGTATTGCCAAGGTGCCTGCTTGCCATTTGCTCTGTCTATACACTGCCAAAAACCTAGGTGAACAGTAGAAGCTCCAGTCAGTGTTTCTAAATACCCAGATGTTTGCCACCACATGCATAAACCATCTGTACAACAGTGTTTCTTGCCTTGTCTACTTGCTTGCCAACAAGGAATATGATCCATTGTGCAGAAGCTTAAGTATTTGTGAGACTACAAAATTGTGCAGCATTATCAGAATCTGTATATTTTTAAGTATCAGAGATGCAATCTGAAAAGTCAAATATATCTTCTGGTTCTCCATAGTCCCTAAAGGTTCGTGAGTCGAGATCTTAATCCTTCAGTAGGACAGTGTGGGAACCTCAAACAGGAGATAGTTTACATCAATTAGTGAACTATCTCTTGATTGAATAAGTCCTGGAATGGTCTGAGTGAGAGCAAGTGTTGACTGTTGCAAGAGAGGCTGTATCACAGGCTCAGTCTCTTCTGCATATGCCTGCTTTCTCTTCCCCTTTGGTTGGAGCCACAGAAAGCCACCAGAAATAGTCAATCAGGTGTCAAGGACACATTCTTGGACTTCAGCCTCTAGAACAGAGAGCCTGACCAAGCCTCGTTTGTTTATGAAGTATAATCACAAGCACACTATTACAGAACAGAAAATGGACTCAGACTATGTGCTCCAGATGATGACTTCAGGCTATAAACAGGATGAGTTAGACACAGGTTGAGAATGAGGAGGACATGAGGACCACCAAGAATGAAGAGTCAAGAGGTCATAAGGAATTAAGTACATATGTCAGTACTGGAGCAGCTCTTGGACATGGTGATAGGTATGGCAGTTAAACCAGAATAAAATGCAAAGCACAGGGAGATTCTCTGACCTAGACCAGCAGGACATTCTTCAGTGGCAGGTTTCTGGGGGCTGGGATAAAGAGGACAAGAAAGTTGGAGCCAGGAGTTCTTGCATAAGCTGATGGCTTATACCAAGCAAGTTTACTAAATAGAGCATCTTATATACAGTGTTCATAGAAAAATGATGCAGAGTCAGCAGAAAGCTATCATACAATGAGCCAAAGTCAGCAGAAAGCTAAGCAAGTAATGTTGCACAAAAGTACCGCAGGATATCCCAATTGTGTCACAGACCAAGCACACAGCAACCTTAGGACTGATAATCATAACCCTTTAGGGGGAAAGAGTTGGGCTGCTAGGCTTCAAAATTATGGTGTCCCACCCCACTCCCCAAGGCCCTAGCCCCAGGCCAGGTTTTGCCTGGGTTTGCCAAGCATGTTCCTTTTTTTTTTTTTTAGAAGAGGAACTATGCTCCTTCTCCATACATCAGGACCTCAAGGAAAGCCTTGGTTTGAAATGCCTCTCAACAATTCTTTTTGTAATTTGATGATAATTTAGACCTTGAATTCATGGCCAGCTATTGTTGGATTAGCTTGATCATAGCCTATATGTAATTCATTCTAATAAATCATTCTAATAGTCATATATATGAATATTATATATACATATATATGAAGATATTCATTCTATAACTCTGTTTCTCTAGAGCATTCTATTGAACTGGAGGCTCATACTTTCCCCTGGTCACTTTGGGATTTTTGACCTTAAATCAACAGACTAAGGAAGGAATAACAGTGTTGTTGTGGGGGGAGGGTACTGGTCCAGAATACCATGGGGAAATTGGATTGCTTCTCCACAGTGGAAATAAGTAATATTATGTCTTGAGTGCAGGAGATCCTTTAGGGTATCTCTTGGTGCTACCATGTCTTGTGACTAAAGTAAATGGGAAACTACAACAGCTGAATCCAGGCAGAATGACATAGGACGCACACCCATCAGGAATGAAGGCACAGGTCTCTCCTCCAGGAAAAGAGCTAAAATCTGCTACAGTTCATTCCAAAGGCAGAGGAAATACAGAATGAATAGTAGAAGAAGATACTTAAAAATACCAGCTAAGGCCATATGATCAATTACAGAAATGAGGATTATAGTTGACATTAGTATTCTGCCATATTTTGTTAAGAATGTGCTTGTACAGATATTTGTGTTTTTCTTTCCCCAGTTTCTTTATTGTGTGGTGTAACATTAATTAGGTGAATATCAATGGTTATCATATTTAAATTGGAGAAATTAAAAGAATGACTCTCAAGAGACAGTGCCATCTTTTCTAAATCTATAGTGCATTTGTGTTTGTACAAGGAATTGTTATATCACATTAGGCATGATTATGACCTAATATAATTCTTTTGCAATAGTAAGTGGGATAGTTACATTATATAGATGAGCTCCCAATCTGCTTTAGGTTAGCAAAAAGAAGACCTCAGAGTAGCACGGGTTTAGGAAAAATTCTTATCTGAGGGCTAGACCTTTTCTATCTGAGGGAAAAAATAAAGAAACACAGATGCTTTCTTATGGTAACTTTCTCTTCATCTTGAAAAAAATCTCTCTGAAAAATCTCTCTTCACAGCTTCTTAAATAGCTCTTCATCCCTTCTCATTCTCTACTCAGCAGCTTCTCTTATTCATTTTCACTGCCTCCACATCTGTCTCTCTCTACACTTTTCCTCTGCTCTCTCTCTCTCTCTCTCTGCACCACCACTGCCCTGCTCTCCTTTTTTGCTGCTCCTCCTCAGTTTCTCTCTCTACATCGCTCCTTCCTCTCACAGCCAAAATCTGGACAATTATAAGTTACATTTTCAGAGACCTATCCATTCTCATAACACAAGATAAGACACGTAGTTTCTCTTAGGTTAGTAATGTCACATTGATCCATGCATGTAGCTCTAAGTTGGTGAGGGTTCCCAGATAGTAAGTAAACAGTTGGTTGAACCTTTAGCCTGTAGCATCAACTGAGGCTGGGACTACATGCAAAAAGTCAATTACTGAGAAATGTATGTCTAAAGTTGCTTCAACCTCTGACCTTGAATAAGCAAAGCAACACCTAAAAAACTGACCTCATGTAGTTGTCTCTAGGGGCAAACAGTCTGCTTTGAATCTGCTCTGAAGTCTAAAATTAGTTGTTTGTGTAAAAGGCTGTCTTTTTAACTGAGACTCTTATGTCAGTTTGAGTAATATAAAATATCCCAGTATTATTTCTATACATCAAAATTGTATAGCTTAAAAAGAAATCATCTTCCTGAACATCCACAGCTATATATGTGCCTAATAAGTGTAAAACACACCACCGAAGGGTTGTAGAAAGAACCCTATAGCTGCTCTTATTAGGGAGCCATAGCAGTGGCACCTGAGAAGGATACAGACAGAAAACAACCAGTCATTTATTGTCAATAACCCCACAGCTTTGTCAAGTGTACCCACCAACAGGGATTCATGCATCTGGTGGGTTGACTTGTCAAACACTAGTTATCATCTGCTGTAAATGCCCATGGCCCTTGGCAATATTATGTTTATCCATCATTATGATCTGGTTATTTTTTTCATTTGGAAATTAATCATAACATAAGTACATATGATAATGAGTCAAGTGGAGAAGGGTCAGACTTGTGATGGCTAGTTTTAGTTGTCAACTTGACTATATCTGGAATTAACTAAATCCAAAAAATGGAAGGCACACCTGTGAGAAATATTTTTGCTTACTTTGAGTAGGAAGATCCATTTCTAATCTAGTTACTGAGGCGAGAAGACTGAATTCTGACTAATACACATAGTAAGACAAAGAAACAATGGTGACCACCAGAAAGTAGAAGTCAGCTTCTGAAATGATAAAACCAGAGAGAATGAAAGGGAATTGACACAGAATTAAGTAAGAAATAGGTAGTAATAGATTTGTTTCCTTATCAAATGAGCCATTTTCACACATAATCTAGATTTAGATAAAGAGAGCTTGCATCCAAAAAGACTTACAAGAATGAGAATGTGACAATCTCAGGATCTACAAGCACCTCAGAAGTCACAAATAAAGTTGTATTTCCTGAGAATAGACCATCACATCTAATAGAAACTTATCAAAAACAATTGAGCAGGTAGATGGTAAGGAATCAAGCAGAGATTACTCTTCATGGTAGTGAAGAAAGATTTTGAGGTGGAAATCCTGAATCTTCACTACTGGACTTCTATGAGATTACATGACTCACCTCTATATTCTGAAAAGTTTGGTTTAGGCTGTTATGTGGTTTCATTGTATGTCTGTTCATGTTTCTGTTAAAAGACATGTGGCTTCTTTGACCATATGGAATCTACTACTCAGTACTCTTACTTTGATATAAATAATTTTTATAGATGATAAAGTCAAATATACTACCTGCCAGGAACTTTAAAATGAAATTATAGCTATTAAATTAAAAAATTTAAAAAGCAAAAATGTGCAATTAATTTCAATAGGAGGGGCATGAAAATCAAAAAAATTTTTTTTGCTATATATCATTAGTCAGATTTTTGTTACCATGATAAAGCAACCAAGAAATACAACAAAGTATATGAAGAAAACAGTCATGTTTATTTCACAATAAATGATGTAATGCATTAGTTAAGCCCTACTGAGAATGTCATGATGAATGGAAGATATCCATAATACTGGTGTGTTTAGAGCATACAGTTACATCACAAACTAGAAAGGAGAAAAAGAGATTGAGATCTTAAAGTACCTTTAAAGCCCCCAGCGAACAAGGATCTCCTACTAGGTCTATCTTTCAAAGATCCCACTACCTTCCATTGGTGCCACCCTAGACACCAAGCCCATAATCACTATGTTCCCTTAGAAGACACAAACTGTATTCAGTCTACAGCAAGAACCCTTATCTTGCTGTATCTATTTCATTTTTTAAAGCAGTCATAGAAAGACAACAACCTAATTAGATAATAGTTTATGATTTCTTTAATCTTCCTGAACCCCTTCTCATATGGGGATATTTCTATACATTTTGTCTTTGTTTCTGACTTTTATCATGTTAATTGTTACTTGTAAGTTCATCTTGTAGAGATTTTATTCTATTGAGGTAGCAGGGACAATTTGCTGAGATAGTAGCAGGCCAGTCTTTATTCACTAATGATGGTTTTACAACATTCAAGTTAGAATAACACACACTGGACTATGGAATACCAGCAAAGTCTATCATAACTACCCTAAGTCCTCCGACTATAATGTGTCTCTAATGTAGTGAAATAATTTATATTTTCTGAATTTGTAAAAAACTAGAAGGAAATGATATAATAAATACAAAAATAAAACAATGTCACACTCTGGTCTTTGGTAGAGCTATTGCCGATGACTCAGGCTTGATTTAGTTAACAGGAAAAAAATAGTAGCCAGTATAAATGGTGTGACACTCTTCTTTTGAAAATAAATAATAAAACCCCTGGACAGTTCATTTCCTACAGCTACTGCACATTCCTTATGAGGCTCTGATGCCAAGTGCATTTGATTTGCTGCTCTGTCTATTGCACCTGTCATATTATATATAGGAAAATGGGGAGTGTCCAGGGAATAGTTGTTACATAGATAACATGTACTTCCTCCTATTGTATACATTTTGTTTTCAATAAGAAACTATCCTCAATTGCTGGATGAGGAGAAAGATTAGTAGAAAGTGGCTCTGGAATCCTCTGTGTATGATGGCACATTAGTATTTGGGCAAAGGAGAATTCAAAAGGACAAAGATAACCTAAGGGGCACAGTACTGTAAAAACCCTTCCAAGACTCTATAATAGGAGGGGTAGGGACTTGCTACTCAGCTCCAACTCCTCTGAGACTTACTTGAACCTAACCTGGGTTTGCTGAGCTGAGGACATCCCCCACTGTGCTCAAAATAGACAAGCAGGGCTTGAAATTGATAATAATTGACAAGGAGAAACATTGGACCTCTAATGACAAGGCACCTCAGAGGATTATTAAATTTATTATCTTGAAAAGATTGAATTTTCACAAGACTGTTGGGGAGCTAAGGGAAGGAAAAAATGTGGTAGTTAATTGAATTTGCAAGACACTGTCAAGAAGAAGAAACTCAAGGGGATTCCATTTAAGGACAAAGGACGCCTGTCCTTTACTCTTAGGTATATATGGTGTGTGTGTGTGTGTGTGTGTGTGTGTGTGTGTGTGTGTGTGTGTGT
>CABHPH010139734.1:0-13490 GCA_902168325.1 Peromyscus nudipes
TGTGGTTAATCTGTATGATCAGAGTCCATTCATAACACAGAGGAAATTTCATTTTCCCTTCACAGAAACTTGGATCCATTTTTATCACGTCCTCGTATTCTTAGGGGTTCTTGATATTATTAGAGTGAAGAAGTCAGACGCCAACTAAACATGATAGAGAAGTTCAGCTCGCAGAGTTAAAGAGCTAAGTTGTTTGCGTGAAAATTGTCTAGCTACAAAGAAAGATCCCCATAAGAACAGATGAACATCACCATTCACACGTGACGAAGATGGCAATGTGGCTCAGTTGGGTGAAGGCATTCACTACCAAACTTCAAGGCCCAAGTATGATTCCAGAACTCATGTGGTAGAAAGAGAAAACCGACTCCCATAAATTGTCCTCTGACTTCCATATCCATGCCAGGGTATGCAGACTTCCTTCTTCCAAATAAATACATAAATAAATATGAGTAAATTAAAACTCATCTTCCACAAGCCCTAAACTCATTAGAGCACTTGATGTCTGGATGTCATGATACTGTCTTTTGGATCTATGAAACTTGGCATCACTGTTGCTCTTAAACATCACACGTCTATGATCTCAATAAAGTCACATATCTGTAAACCAAGGGACATGCTTCAAGTTGGCATGGCGCATTCAAACTGGTTTTGCTTTTCCTTTCGTCTTGATTTTCTTTAGGTAGACCACAGAAGACAATATTGAGAAAGACCAGCAGACTTCAAAGCATGCAATTCCACAAATTCCAGCCTAATTTTTCCTGTTTTCATGTCTCTCATCAACCCTCTCCCACTTTCTCACAATACTGTGGAATAACTGCAATCATCACCGAGTGTGAAAAACAAGACCATCTTTTCTCCAGCAGTTACATTGGCCTCTTGACTACTTTCCATCATGCAGTGTTCATTTTGACCACCAAGCACATCTATTTCTGACTACTGAACAAGCTACTTGAGATTAACAAAAAAAAAAAGCTTGATAAATACCAACAATCAGTTTTCAAAGACCATTCCTCAACACATTGGCCAATATAATTTTTTTTCCCTGAGAGAGAAAAAAAATGTAATTGCAGTTAATTGTAAGGCTACAAGAAGTTTTTTTTTTTTTTTTTAACACAGTACAATGTGATGTTAAAAAGCCATATTCTTCTTCCATTTTGAGAACAGCTATTTTTTTTTTTGGCTAAGAATTCACCAATAACATTTCCCACAGAAATTGATGAGATTTGGTGCACTTTAGATACTTAGAGAGATTTCTACTTTTAAGGTGGAATTTCATTCTAAAATAGGTAGGAGAGAAAACACAATCCAAATGTCAACTCACCAGCCATTTCCTTTTCTCCAACACATGGAACAGCCTGAAAAAAGAAAAGAGATGCACAAAATTACGACCCTACTAAAAAAAATTAACTAATACCACTAAGATTAATGTATCATAAATGTAGTAAAAACTAGATAAAATAGTAGAAAAAAGTATTTGCAGAGCAGTCTGTGAAGCCATTAGACCAGGCTTTGAGAGTCACGTCCAATCCATAATGATTCTCTGGTCTGAAGTTCAAATCCATCTTTATTATCTTTAAATGGCATTGGCACTATATTAGACTAATATGCCCTCTGACTTTGAGTGAATGTCTTTGTCCTATTTTTGGGAGGCCCACAAAGTAGTGTCTGGACATTTCAAGTCTTTGGCCTTTCTCGACTGTCAGTGAGCACCTGAATGAGCTACCTGGCCTCTTTTATAACAAGTGGAAAATCTCGTGTTTTTCATAGGGCTGCTGGGAGAACTGAATATTGTGCCCTCCATAAGGCATCCCAGGTACCCAGAAAAAGGAACAGTCTTGCTTACTTACTTACTATTACTCCAGGCAGGGATTCTATGGGTTTATTTATTGATATGAAAGTTTTAAAAATGTCCATTCCATTTCATTATTATTTCTACTATTTTAAGCATAAGGCTCAGAATGAGTAAAATGAAATGCTTCAAAAGCTTAAGAAGCACAACTGTTAACACTATTTTTTGTGAATCGCAGAGCGAGTTAAGGAACTTGAATTTCTAGTTCTCAGTTACTCTTGTTTAAAATGACACAGAGGCACTAACTTGTGTGTGTGTGTGTGTGTGTGTGTGTGTGTGTGTGTGTAGTGCATATAGATGAGTGTGTGGGTATACCTGTACGTATGCATGCAGATTAGAGAGGCTTTTACAAGTCCATGTGACCCATCCACTGAGATTTCTATGTGACAACTGCCGACTACAGACTACCTAGTGCTTCTTCTGTCTTCAGGGAACAACAACAACAGAGCTAAGACAGGAAAGGTTCTTATATGCGTGATTTGTAGTGAGTGTGTGTGTGTGTGTGTGTGTGTATGAGAGAGAGAGAGAGAGACAGAGAGAGAGACAGAGACAGAGAGAGACAGAGAGAGAGACAGAGACAGAGACAGAGAGAGGAGAAACAAAGAGACACATACACACATACACATAGACAGAGACAGAGAGGAGACAGACACAGAGAGGCAAAGAGACAGAGAGACAGAAAGACAGGGAGAGAGACAGACAGAGAAAGATACATGTGGAAAGAGACTTCTTTGATGAAGGTTGAGAGATGCACTAATCTGCGAATGTAGGGATACACACTTAGAAGGGAGTTTACTGCATTTTCCACTTAGCAAAATAATAGTAATAGGTTCTCTATGAGCTCCTTAGCCAAGGAGTTTTGGATAGGTTTATGGTACTAAGTATAAATGCCCTCTTGTGGAGTGGGCCTTGAATACAATCGGATAACTGTTGGTCACTTCCATAACATTCACACCACTTTTACACCCATGGGCATATCTTGCCGGGCTAGTCATTATCAAAGATTTTACGATTCACAGCTGGGTAAGATGGTTGATGACTTCTCTTCCTCAGCATACTGCATAACACTCTCTGGTGCCATGAAAACCGGCCATCAGGGAGCAAGCTTTCAGTTCAGTACCAGCTTGATTTCTCCCACATTCTGTGTATGGTGTATGGTGTTTTCAGCAGAAAGTTTTTTTTTTTTTTTTTTTTTTTTTTTTTTTCGAGACAGGGTTTCTCTGTGTAGCTTTGCACCTTTCCTGGAGCTCACTTGGTAGCCCAGGCTGGCCTCGAACTCACAGAGATCCGCCTGCCTCTGCCTCCCTAGTGCTGGGATTAAAGGCGTGCGCCACCACCGCTCGGCAGCAGAAAGGTTTTTAACATCAAGTTCTGTTGAGTGACTAAGAGTACTGGCAATAGAAGACTTTTAATTGCTGGCAAGATTGTGAATGTAGGTGACAGGGAATGAGAAGATACTCATGGAGGAAGACTCCAATAAAAATTAACTGACACTCTGTGTTTAGTACATGTAGGGTATACATTTAAACTTTTACCTGCATAAGTACACTCGATCCTCAGAACTACCTTATGAAGTCTGACGGATTCCAGTAGCTTGGGTGTGGTCCTAAGGTCAATTATGAAAACCAGGACACACCCTTTGGGATGTTGGCCTCTGTGCCTACTTATCAGAGCATTCTGGTTGATGGAGGAAACAAGTCTGTGAGGATCTCTGACAAGATATCGACTGAGATTGCAAAATATACATGCATATATTTGTTTTGGACAGAAATTAGGCAATCGTCCTCTTCTTATAGCTTAGGCATTTAAGATAAATTAAAACTCTTGCCCCAAACTACAAGTTGACTAGGAATAGACAGACATTTCCCATACTGTATTTGGTTATAAAAATGTATCCTTAGTATGTAGAATATTTAATGAAATTATAATCATTGTATTGAGTTATAAGACAAAAATATTTTACCCTTCATATGCCCCATGTCCATATTTCATGTGACTAATGCTGATTATTTTGGAATCTTACCATGTTTCACACGCTGCTTTAATTTACCAAATCTCATTTCCATTAAGTAACTGCCACAGTCATATTACAAAGTAGAAAAAAGAGAGTCAAAGTTTAATGTGCCTAGATGGTGATAATCTCTCTTTTCAAGCAAGACCACATCATAATAACAACTGGATAGCTCTCCACTCATTTGTTTTTGAGGCCAGACTGTCTCTCCAGAAAATGATCTATGCATAAATTGATTAAATTTGTGAATTTAGGAAGGGATATAAGGCATTGAAGCAATTAGAAAATGCTGACACTTAGTATTCAGCTAATTAAAGCTTTTTGTTGACTCTTAATTACATGTCTTAAGATATCTTGGATATAAAAATCTAAAAATGTTCTTCAGTGTGGAATTCACAATCTAGTTGACAAAGACACATGAACAGACAACAAATAGTTCCACACAGTGGATCTTGAGTGATAGCGGTCAGTTCTATCACTGGTATGGTGTTAAAGGAAATGATTAGGCAGTAGATGATTAAGAGTACACAGGTGCAGGGCAGGCTGGAGAGGTGACTCAGTAGTTAAGGACACTTGCTGCTTTTACAGAGGACCCAACTTTGATTCCCAACACCCACCTTGAATAATTAATCTGATACCCTCTTTTTGCATCCCGGGGCACCCACATATGTTACATAGCACATGTACACATTAATAAAAGTATAGATAAATCTTAAAACAAAATATTATCTAGGTGGAAATGGAATGGTTTCAGGCATTGGACCCTTGTGAAGGAGGCATTGTTAAGGGGATTTTTTTCCCTTGATTTCCAAGATGTGCCTGATGAGTACAGTTGGGTCTTCGTTTTGAGGTCCTGGAGTGTCCAACTATCTATTCTTGGTATTACCAGAGACTTCTCATGCCAGATGGCTGTATACACCCAAGTGCAAAGTAGGTGTTCATCAAATGGAATGAACATACCAAATATGATTTGTTGCTTATGATATGAGAAAGTTCCCATAGAAAGCATATTTTTGAATTTGTTAGGGTCCCTTGCTAATAGCTGCCATATGTTTCATTTGAACTGCCTCTTCAGGAAGTTATTTAACATTTTTGGCAATAAAGCAATTAAATGGGGTTTTCTGTTGGCCATATGGGTTCTCTGTAACTTCATATTTTCTTCTCTCTCAATGGAACAAAGGAAAGTCTACTAATAACTTCCAAATGAGAGGGGAAAATCATTCATATTTTTTATTCTCCTCTAAGATATTCAAATGATAGAAAAGTCACCATTTCTGTGGGTCCACACCACTACTACCTGCATATTCTGACTTTTCAATAGCTCTCCTAGGGAAGGGTGCCAATTAAGGTGGTTTTCCACTTGAAATTAAAAAAAAAGTAGTTGAAAAGAAAGCTCTTTAGTAAAGGAAGAGGAAATAATTTGCCTTAATGAGCACTTTTAAAGCTGTGTGTGGGAGCTTAGTTGGCTACTCATGTTTCTGGTTGTGAAATGCACTTAAGGAAGAGATGACTTGGGCATGATTTGTAGAAATATCACCTATATATGTCATGCCTTTGGGTTTCCTGGGAGGACAGGTCTCTGCAACAATGGGATGAACTCTACCTGATACCTTTGGGGAGTTACAGCAACCACTATACTACTACAGACAGTAGCACAAGGAAAAGATGTCATATCAGAATGCACTTCAGCACAATGGCAATAGATTCTGGTTGGTCTAGTTTCTTCTAGATGATGGGAATGATATCATTTTCCTCTATAACGAATTAATTTTATCAATATGCTTTTTCCTTAAGTTACATAAAACACTCTTCTTTTTTTGGTTATTTGGAATTAGTACCATACAATGTTACTATCAACAAGGCTTTTTAAATGGTCAGTCTCTTGAAAGAATAGGGAAATAGTCTAGAAAATATACTTCTGGGCTCCATGGAAAGACAGCTCCTTTGTTTCCTTTACACAAATAGCCTTGCCTGGCAGTTTTTGTTTCTTCTCTATCTCTATTTCTTTATCTCCATCTCTCGGTCTCTGTCTCTCTCTCTCCCTCTCTCTCTATGTGTGCTTTCTCTCTGTCTCTCTGTCTCTCTGTCTCTGTCTCTCTCTGTGCTTATTTGGAATTCTTTCAAATATTACAGATGTTTATGTAGAAGTGTCTGGAATATTTTTGTTTCTGTAGGAATTTCTTCCATTTTCCTTCTAAAAATAAATTCATAATGAATTAATGACAGTATAACTTATTCTCTTCCATTTAAAACATTCACATTTGTTCTCAAAAGCAGTTTATAGAGAAAATTTCACAATGAGTAATTCTGTCCTTAGAAATGATGGGAAAGTATCCTTTGGTGCTGAAGAGCGTAGGTCTCAGATGAGGACTCAAGAGCCCATTGTAGGCAGTGGTAGGAGGTTGGGACTCACACCTGATAGCAGGGAGAGTTAGTGAGTTTACATTTTTTTGAGTAGTTATGAAAGGAAACATTGAAGAAAAGGGGGCATGCTGTGGATATCACTCTGTGAATGTGTTGCTCTGATTAGTTAATAAATAAAGTGTTGATTGGCCAGTAGCCAGGCAGGAAGTATAGGCAGGACAAGCAGAGAAGAGAATTCTGGGAAGAGTCAGGAGTTGCCAGCCAGACACAGAGGAAGCAAGACATTAAGGCAGAACTGAGTAAAGGTGCCAAGCCACGTGACTAAACATAAATAAGAATTATGGGTTAATTTAAGTGTAAGAGCTAGTCAGTCAATAGTTAGCCTGAGCTAATGGCCGAGCAGTTTTAATTAATATAAGCCTCCATGTGTTTACTTGGGTCCAAGCAGCCACAGCGCCACGGGAGCTGGGCAGGACCAGGAAAACTTCAGCTACAGGGGCACGTGGGGAAATGGGCTCGGTTCTCTCTTCATCATTTAAAGACTTACTTGAAATCCTTTTAGTGTGTAATATGGCCATCCACTCAGTGGTTTCAGTTTGCTTTCATTTGAATGAAGGGTCTCACTGGAAAGTGGAGTCTGAGGGGCAGTATGATATCATCTGTTCTGGGCTAGGAAGTATTTCTTTAGCTTTTGAGGTCATCTTTTAGGAACATCTTCGTGGTAGAGGATTTAGAAGTCATCAAATTTCAATTCTTGGAGGACCATCTTTATAATTTCTCCTATCTCTATCCATAAATTTTTTAATACTGAAAAAAAAACACTTTAGAGAAGCATCTCTTTCTAAACTTGCTTTTCATAAGAAAAACGCGTGTATTTGTGGATTGCCAGTTTTGGCTGTATTATTCATAATGCATACTCAGTTAAATGGCTACTCATTTATCACGCTTGCCTCTGCTTCGGCTGGCCTGTCACCTGAGGCCTATGTGTCATTCTTGGAGAGCATCCCTTTTTTTCTTTCTCCATCATGGAGGCTGTGAGGATGCCGAGCTCTCAGCAGGCTACGAGATGAACCGCACAATGCTACAGACACTTGGGACTAGACTAGAACCTTCTAAACAGCACTGTCTCCTACGCCACAGGGAGCCCAACAATCACCATGGCTTTATCTCTCCCAGGGCTCTAGTCTTCCCAGGGCTCAGGAATCAATTTAACTTACTTTCTAACCCGGAGTAGATGATATCATACTGTCCAATAGACTCTACTTTCCAGTGAGATTCTTCATTCAAATGAAAACAAACTGTACCCAACTCTCAAATTTCTTCAAATTAAAATGAATTTCATAGACAATTAATAAATTATAAATATACAGCAAGCATAAAATTACATGTCGTATGTGTAATGCTAGTCAGGAGAATGGAATAAAAGCATATATACTTTTGAATACATAAAAGTATTTGTTAATAGTTTAACATAATTCTACATTATTTCTAGTTTCAAAGTAAAAACAGCTAGCACCGTGAATTTGTTTTCTTCTTCTTTTTCATTTAGTCTCTGAGAAGGCTAAGAGACAAACTACTATTTAGTTCATACCTATCAGGGACATGATAAGTATTACCAATTATATTAAAATAAAAGCTTAAATTCACTTCAGCAGTTCCGTGTCTGCATAGTATCCAGCTCCCTCAAAATGTAGTAATATTCACATTGTCTCACTATCTGCAGCTCCCAAACTTTCTGTCAAAGCACTACCCTGTCATATCAGAGCAGCCGAAGAGTACAGATGAAAGCCTCTTGAATAACATCCATAAATTTACTTCTGACAAACTCTAACCTTGTTCACTGCGTTGGAATTTACTTTTATCACACCTTGCTCCATGTAAGTGAGCTCTTGGCTGGGACCCAGAAATATTTCTGTTGCAGTGAGATAGCCGTTGTAGTGCTAAGCACTGACAAATTTGATTTGAAATATGCATCTTTCGGGCTCCGTAACCTCTGATGCCCACAACGCCAGGGCTGGTTACGATGCAGATATTCCTTCCTGAAGGTAAAGTTTCTTTGATGTTTTTCATGTCTATTGAAGCTTCTTATCAGAAGCCTAAAGGGACAGAATCTACTGAAAGTGGAAACTAAGAACATTCGTTGAAACTAAAATATAGTATGAGAACTTTTGGAAATGAGAATGATAATAAATAATGCCTCAATATTTGACATCTGAAAGTTGTGAATCACGTTAACATTGATATCCTTTTCTCCTGGCCACCCCCAGGTGAACTCTGCCCTTTATCCTGATGTAGATGTTGCCTTGTCAACAGGCCTCAGGCAAAGGAGCAAACTGAACATCGATGGAAATCTCTGGAACTATGAACCAAGATAAAGCTTTTCTTCCTTAACAACAAAACTGAGATCTTCTAAGTTGCTCTGCCCTTTGGAGGATGGATGATAAGGTGCAGGTATGTCCATGTTATCATTTTGAGGCAGAAGCCTGTAAAATGTCAGAGGTCTTTGCCATCCAGAGAGGTCTCTGCCATTCATTTAGAGGTGAACTTGATGTTATTTTTTGGTTCTCTTTTATGATCAACATAATAACTACTCTAGGACAAATGTCCTTTATCAATAAAGTCATGGACCCCAGCTCAATTTCTCAGACTTCAGAATGGACCTGACTCTCTCCATTTTGTGTTGGGCTCTGTTACTCCCTATTTCCTTTCTACCTTGTTCTTCCTCCAGGAAAGCTGATCTGGATGGCGAGCAGAATCGTATACCCTAGAAAGCCAAGGTCAATTTTGATTAACATGGATTTCGCAAACAGAATGTTCACGTTTGATGACACAAGATACCAATTATTGCACTAAAATGAACCACTGTGGTTTGCATGTCCACCTGCGATTGTCTTGTCTGTTGTACAAGATACAGATGCAGAGAGCAAATTTCTCACTTTAATATAAAAATCTAAAATGACAGACAACTATGAGATAGCAGCTTCTCCCACTTTATCCAGATTTAATCTGACAAACACCCCTCCCCTCCCCTGTCCCTCATTCCAGAATACTATGGAGGTTATCGAAGTACACGGATGTAAGTGGCTACCGGTGGCTAACTCCTGATTTTGGGGCAATAGAACCTCTGGGGATGCACTGCTGTGGTTCTCACGATCTGCCAGGCAGCCATGCTCTGGTGCCAACCGCAGCCTGCCAGAGGACAATGTAAGGAAGGCTTATGTGAAATGTGTGGAGTGAGCAAGTGGAGAGGCTTGGCTGAGGAGTACAGAGTGGTAGGTTTCTCTTGTTGGAGTGATTTGATAATTTCTTGCATGGGATGCATCTGTAAGGGTGATATAATTTTGAGCAGCATGTTTCTCCTTCTAGTAATTAAAATTAATGTTAACAAATTGTTTAGCTGTCAGAAGAGCTTTAGTTTGGAGAATTTATAAGCAAAGCCTACAGGGTTCACATATGTCTGTGGGGGGGGGAGGGGCTCATGAGCCCTCTCTTCTTCCAGAGAAGTTATTGGCAGTTACTGTTGTTGGGGGAGGGGAGAATTATTTTCTTCAATGGTATAACCACCAATAACTTACCCACACTCAAGTAAATAACCCTTCATGCATGCTCTTGCAGGGAACCCTGATTACACTCACCAGGGCACAGCCCACCAAACAAACAGGAAAAAATAAGACAAGAAATTAGGAAGGGGACTTGGCTAGAAGCAGGGGTTCAGGCATGGTAGGAAGGTATGGGTGTGAGAACGGCCAAAATACAGTATATACTTATATGAGGCTACAAAATAATAACGTTAAATGTCTCCTTTTAAGTGAAAGGTGAGAGTTCTTAGATTAAGAGAAAAAAAATCTTCCTGGAGGTTGCTAAGATCCTCTGTGAACTGTTTCACCCTGCAGCATCATTGCTGATCTCACAGTGTCTACTTAATGATTTAAACGTCACTATTTGTATGTGGAGAAATATAATATAAAAGAGTTCTATGAGCCTGGGCATCCACTGGGGTCTTGGCGCATCCTCAGCAATGACAGGGAAGGACCCCTGCACAGAAAAAGGGAAGACTTCTGGGCCCACGCTATATGAGGAGGCAGAAAGTAGGGAGATTAGAAAAGGGCTGAGAAAGGAACACTAGAGAGGGAAGCAATGTAAGAGAGAGGGTTTGGCTACAAGTTGTCAGCCATTCTAAAGGACTGAGCAACAGACCTCAATGACAAAAGGAACAGGAAACATTTCCGGAGCTGACACCGGATGCTTGCTTTATGCCAGCCACTCGTTTTTTGTCCCTTCCTTAAAAAAATAACTTATTGAATTGTTCTTTGAAAATTTCATATTTGTATTTAATGCATTCTGGTTACTGTTGCCCCCCTGTGGTGGTTTGAATGAGAAACGTCCCCCATAGGCTCATGTATTTGAACACTAGGTCCCCAGTTGGTGGCACTGTTTGGGAGGGTCATGGAACCTTTAACAGGAAGTACAGCATTGGGGCAGCCTTCAAAGGGTTTATAGCCTTATCCACTTCTCTACTCCCTGTGTGTGGATGAAGCTGTGATCAGTCAGCTTCCTGCTTCTGCCTCCACAGTATGCCTCCCCCGTCTCAATGAACTCTGTCACTCAGACGATAAGCCAAGCAAGCTCTTTTTCCTTAAGTTTTGGTCATGGCATTTTTCTCACACAACAGAACAGTAACTAATACAGCCTTCACTCACCAAACACCCCTGCAATCATCAATTTCTACCTCTTTCTTTATAGGCCCCCTTCTCCCATTCCTGCCTTTTGTTTTGTTTTGTGACTTGTGACTTGCTGAGATTAACCAGGACCACAAGTGTCACAATGACTTTGGAGCCACCCACCAGAACCTGGTGGGTTCATTAGTGGTTTTATAACCAAAGATAATGTCTTTCCCTTCTGCAGCACCCATTGGCTATAGCATCTCTGGAGCCCCAATTCACGATTAATTATTGATAGGCCAGCCTTCTGCAGGCCCGTTGCAGGCAACTGCAGCTGCTGTGAGATCATGATTGCCCTGGTTGCGTCCTGCAGAAGACAGCACTTGCCCACTTTTTTCTGACATTCACATTCTTTCTGCTCTCCTTCTACGACGTTCCCTGAGTCTCAGAGGGAGTGGTATAAATGTCCTCTTTAGGGCTGAACACTCAGTTGTCAAGTGTCCCAGCACCTTGAGCAGCCACGAGTTTCTTTGCAGATAAATACCACTCACAGCTTTAATCAGAAAAGCTTTTGTTTGCAACAAGTGGTGGTGGATACAGATAGCTGCACTATGTGCCAGTTGTTCAGAAAGCCCCCTGGATGTAGTTTCTGTGAATCATCATCCACGATGGGGTAGGCTTTTTGTTGACGCAGTTGCTTTTGACTCATCCATGCTCCTGTTTGTATTTCCTTATCAAGGGTCCGGTAATGCACCCCAATGAACTCTCTAGTTTACTGAGCTAGGCTTGGGTGAAATGTATATATATATTTTTCTTTTTATCTGTCATGAGTCTCCTGTCTACAATGACTAGATGTTCAGATCTCTTCGGAAGACATTTCACAACACTCCTGTTCTTAAAATTTTGTCTACCCTGCCTCTCCTGGGCTTGAATATTTCATTTTCTATCAATATTCTGCACTATGGGTAAAAGTAAGTTAGACAGGATATTGTTTTCAACTACTGGAAATAAGACACAACTGGGTGTAATATGGGTGGGGAGGAGAAACTGAAGGCTGGTTATTGTTGAGATGCTCAGTGAGTCTATGCAATGGCTTGAATAGGAACAATAAATTATAACACATTAAACCCTGCTACTCCACGTGAGCCCTGGGCTGGCCAAACCTTCCCTCTTCAACTTCTAAATATGACATTATTGACTAAGGGTACATTTACCAGAACAAAAGAGACATCTATCTATGTCTTTCTCTCTCTCACTCTGTGTGTGTGTATGTGTGTGTGTGTGTGTGTGTGTGTGTGTCTGAAGAGGGTCGAAGAGGATGTCAGATCTCAGAAGTTGAAGTCACAGGTAGTTGTCGCCCAGTGTGGGAGCTAGGAACTGGGCTCTGGTTTGGTGCAGGAGCTGGACACTCTCCTAACCACTCTGCCATCTTTTCACCCCCACATCTTTATTTCTATGACAATGTAAGAAAATGTGCATTTTCATGAGATATATTAGATGCTTTGCAGTTCAGTTTCATGTAATGTTCTCTATCCAAAGAAACAAAGTCAGGTGAGATGAACTCATCTGGACAAAGATATAATAGAGATTGTTTTTGTAGGTATGAACTTTTTCACCAACCAGTTGTGATCTCAGAGAGCCTATTTATAATGATATCAATACAGTTTCTGTTATTACCACAGAACAATGCAGACTGCTCTGTAAAGAAAAAGACTTTGCTTTAGTTCATGATTCTCCAGAGGAAAGGTGCAGTGTGCACACCTAGTCATAATTTTCTTGCTAGGGAACTCTGAGGCAATGCAGGGTATCACATGACAAACACATATCCACATGTTGTACCTCTTGGTCTACCCATCTCTTACCAACTTCCAGAATTCAGTCCTGGAAGAGCCACACTAATCTAGTCCTAACCACTTTCTGGAGGTAGGACCTCTAAACAGCATATCTAGATTAACTTTCTTTTCAGCCTCTTATGACTTCGTAGTGGGGACTAGTTTTCAACACACGGAGCCCTGGGGGCACTGAGACCACATCCAACCCACAGCAATACCTGTCATCAAATTCAAAAGCAATTGGTGTTGTGACAATGTACAGAACTGCTTTTTAAAATATGAGCACATTGGCAAATTAAAAAATCGCCAAGGAAGGGAGAGCAGAGCAGGATGACGTCTGGCCTTGAAGTAACTTTACTGCAGGCTGGGATCTTAATACCCACTCGGAAGCTAGGGAGGCATGCCAGCCTGGCTTTTCAGCATGGCCTGCCTTTCCCACCCAGGTCCCCCTAGCATTCTTCCTCAACCATTATTTCTATGCTTTGTAGACGAATTTCTAAACAGTCTTATTAAATAAGAAACACAGAGCCAAATACAGGGGTAATAGCTGAAGAGATCAGAGAAATAGCCAATAGCTACCGACTAACCTTAGCTTACCACCTCTCCATAGCTTCCCAAGAGAGGCCTTCTTCCTGTCTAACCTGTGCTTTTATTGCCTTCCTGTTCTGCCTTCTCATTGGCTCTAAGCCAAGCCACATCACTTCCTCATCACTGCCTATCTATACAGACCTCCAGGTCTCTATGATTGGTACTGGGATTAAAGGCGTGTGTCA
>CABHPH010139735.1:6226-20650 GCA_902168325.1 Peromyscus nudipes
CTCTCTCTCTCTCTCTCTCTCTCTCTCTCTCTCTCTCTCTCTCTCTCACACACACACACACACACACACGCCACATCACATATATATATATATATATCATAAATAAATAAATTCGAAGAAAAATACATGAGCCTCTGGGGAGCATGTCACACACTAACCACCACAACACACACTTGTGGTACATGTATGCACTTAACCCCACTTTGGTCACCCACACAACAGGGACAAGAACAGTTACCCACAGGTCTGTGGTGTTTCTTTGGGGTTCTGCAACCTCAAGCAGTGCCTGACATAGGGAAATAATTTGATGGCTACTGAATAAACCTCACGCTTTCTCCAGAGCTGCCTCTAAGGCTGCAGGTAAAGTCTCCAATCCCCTTCTCTAGAGTAGAGGAACCTTCCCTCAGACTGAAAGCAAATCCGGAGGCCACCATTTGCGGTGTCACGTGAGTGTTTAGTTATCTCATCCCCTCCTCTTTTGCAGGCCGACAGTCTCCTGTGTTCTCCACAACAGAAGAAAGAGTAGACCCACAGACACCGGAGAATGACTGTTCTCCCGCCTGGAGAGAGTCCTTGGACTGCACTTTGGTTGAAAATTCTCAGGGCATGAAAATGTGCCACAAACCAGAACTATCAATCACACAATAAGCCTGGCTCACAAGTGCCAGCTTTTATCTCAGGGACAAAAAAAAAAAGAATGAGAGTCAAGTCCCAGCCTCCCTTCTCTCCCCAGGCTCTAGAATCAGCAACTTTTGCCTCTTCCCATTTGATTATAATTGATTTTAAGTCACCGTTTAGCAAAGAAAACAGGACGCCACAAACAAACCTTGAACTATCCTTAACCCTTCATCTAGAGTTGGAAATGAATTTTATTTGTCCCGTGCTGGAGCCTGCAGGTGCAGGCAAGGTCTCCAAGGAGACCGTATGAAAGTCAGAAAGCCCCACAGCAGAACAAGCCGGCAGGGCTGGACTCACGCACACACCGCAGCAGGAAATGCATTCTGACTGGTTTCCTGGCTCGATAGATTATGAAGTGCTCCATCTTCTTCAGCAGAAACAATGATTGCGAGCATGAAAGAGAAATGCTTTCATTAATTCCTTTGGATGCGAATTCACCCCTTTCTTAGTCACGGAACCCCTAGAGAATCTTTCCCTTTACCTGGGAAATCCCTTCAGCCTCTCTACTGCCTTGAAGGCTTCCCTGCCTCTGTGGTTCTATCACACCCCAAACAGAGAGGTACAGAAATATAAGGCTAACCACACAGAGAACTTTAAATATTCTAGCGGCTGCATTAGAAAAAGTACAAAGAATCAAGTGGAAATAATTTCAATAATGTCATTTATTTATCCCAGTCTGTCCAAAGTAGTACTGTATCAATTCAATATGTAATTAAAATTTTAAAGATTTTAATGTTGTATTTTTTCCTTCTCGGTTTGTGGAGTACAGGTGCCTGAAGCACCTGACATCAGACCAATCATATAACTAGTGCTCAAAAACCACACACGGGATCCTGATGTAACAGCACATTGGGGGCAGATGGAAATTTCTACGTTCGTTTACCCTTTGGAACTAAGAGCAGCATGGCTATCGAGGTGACCAACTCTTAGCAGCCGCATAACAGTGTCATATAGAATGACAAGCTGGACTGATTGGTATGCCATGCCACAGCGGCTGCCGACCACGGGCAGAAACAGAAGAGAGAGAGAAGGGAAGGGGGTGTGTTTAGCATCAAGCCTTGTGAGTTAAGTGCTATGAGCCCCTTGGAGTAGCCTGATCAGAAGTAAGTCAGAGCTGGAGAGGGAGGCTCGGGGAAAGGCTAGGCTGAAAAACCAGGGTGGGGATGGCAAGATTTGGGAGGGTTTTCTTTACCAGAGAAGGCAGAAACCTATGCACCCATATTACGTTGGTTGGGAAATCTGTGAAGCATTCCTAAAGAAAATCACATTGTAAGAAACACCTCAGCACACAGGCACACTGGCCCCTTCCTTCCTGTGGTGAGCTGGTTCAGGCAGATCCCAGAACAGACTGAAACAGTGTAAGATTCATGTGTGACGCTCCTCTGTGGAGCAGGATTCTCTTATACAGAGAGGTCCTCCCACCCTCCAAACAAGCAATACCTTCAATCAGAAAAGGGGGAAAAAATGTTCCTAACACACTCCACACGTTGGGGATAGTGCTTTTCAATCATCAGCGAACATACACACCACCTGGCGATGTTGTTTAAAATGTCGCAGCCTGGGGTGGAGCACGGGATTCTGGCTTTTGGACAAATGATGCTGAGGCTGCCTACCCTTGGGCCACAGTTTGATGAGCATAGCACGCAAAGTTGGTAGTCACTGTCCCCCTCCACACACACACACTTGGGTTGGATAAGCTTTTAGAAATACGTTTTGAGAATGTCATACGTGGTGTTTACATCATTTGTATTTCTGCATTCTAATTTCCACAGGAGAATGGCAGGAAGTTCTTTAGCCCACAGGAATATGAGGGATAATGGAATCTCATCAATCAGATAGGACTCATGAGGCATCAACTATCCTCTGACTCTTACAAAATACCATAGAGGCACCTCTGCTCGCACGCACGTCCATCACTAGTTAAGTAGCATGTGACAGAACATTCTGGGAATGAGCTTGAAGGTGACTCCCACACATTTACTCTCTGGTGTTGTCATTTTTACAACCTTCCACTTTGCTTCTATAAACCTGAGTCTTTTTAATCTATTAAGTGTGTAGAATAGATAGGTTCTTTGAGAATCGAAGGAACTAGAATATGTGGCATTACTGGTACAGTGCCTGAGACTCAAGAGAAACTTATTAAATCTCAATAAAAGTAGCTCCCTGCTGTCTCATGAGGATAAAAGGGGAAGCAATCTGGCCAGGTGAGAAGAACTGTTTTCAATGAGATATGTCTGATTTTAGGTCGATGAAGCCTCAAAGGTTAGTTGTTTGTTTGTTTTTTTTTTCCCTCCTCTTGAGCTAAATTTATCTCCCCACATAAAAGCAATGCAAATACATTCCAAGCTAATGCCTTTGGGGAGCGGACATAATTTCATCTTCACCTATTTTCTTCTTTCTTTACAGTTGCCATGAGAGATTTTTAATAACCTCCGTGGAGTTGAAAGTGATGCAGGTAATTGCCATAAGTAATTTAAGGGCTGTTAAAGCTAACAAAGCTCTCCTGCGGAATAACTTGTTAAGTAGTGATCAGCAGGAAACACGTAACGATCATGCGTGCTGTAAATGCAAGCTCTTTTCCAGTTAAGTTGAAGTGAGGATGTAATTACATTACACAGTAGAAGGGTGCAGGCATTAAAGCTGTTCGTGTTGTACGTGGGTCTGCTCAACATACAGACACTCTGACATCCTAAAGAAATCCACTTCCTTCAGCAAAGATGGCTTTGTCTGTGGTGCTCTTTCTCATTATCAGAACTGGCTGCTGGTTGTTGTTGTTGTTGTTTTTCTTTTTTAAATACATGCTTCTTGAGATATCGGTTTGAACATTTTCAGTGTATGTACATATATGTGTATGTTTATGTGTGGATCGGTATATGTGTGTACTGATGCACATGTGTGTTGAGTGCAAAGGCCAGAGGTCAGCCACAGGTGGCATTCCTTGGGCATGAGTTGGCGTCTCTACCTTTTCAGGGAACTCACCAACTCCCTAGGCTGACTGGCCAGTGAGCCTGAGGATCCTCCTGTATCTGTCCTCAGCACTGGGGTT
This sequence comes from Peromyscus nudipes, assembly GCA_902168325.1. Taxonomy (NCBI): domain Eukaryota; kingdom Metazoa; phylum Chordata; class Mammalia; order Rodentia; family Cricetidae; genus Peromyscus; species Peromyscus nudipes. The sequence continues at coordinate 9,951 of CABHPH010139735.1, forward strand.
GCAAATGTACACTCTGCTTTTATTTTTCTTTTGAGAAAGATGCACTTTATTTAAAATGTCCAAATCACCAAATGTGATAGAATAATTAGATTTCTATTGTTTAAGAAAGGAAGGATTTGTTTTCAGTTACAGTGTAAAGGTGCAATCCGTTATGATAGAGAAGTCTTCGAAGCAGGAGTTGGAGGCAGCTGATCACTTTATGTCCATAGTTAGGGAACAGAGACACAAATGTTGATGATCTTCTCCATTTCTTCTTTTACTCAGACCATGAGCTCCACCCACTGGGTGGTGCTGGTTCAGAGTGGGTATTCTGTAAATAGTCTTATGGATATACCCAGAGGTGTGTTTCTGTGGTGACTCTAAATCTAGCACAGTTGGCAGTAGAGGGTTTGGAGTGAAGAAAGGGAAAGAGGGTATGATGTAAATATATATTGTTGTGGAATATTACTTTAACCATGTAAACATGTGATACATTTGTTCATGCTGCATTTGTTTAACTATGTAAAGATGTGTTACATTTGTTTATGCTGCATTTGTTTACTTCTGTAAAGACATGTTGCTGTTTCACCTTGCCTGCCTAAGACACCTGATTGGTCTAATAAAAAGCTGAACAGCCAATAGCTAGGCAGAAGAGGGATAGGAGGGACTGAAGGGCAGAGAGAATAAGTAGGAGGAGAGAAGAGAATGACAGAAGAGAGAGAACAAGAGAGAAGGAGAGGGAAATGCCCTGGGCCAGCCAAACACATAGACACAGAGTAAGACATACAGAATGAAAGAAAGGTAAAAAGCCCTGAGGCAAAATGTAGATGAAGAGAAACAGGTTAATATAAGTTATAAAAGCTAGAAAGAAATAAGCATAAGATAAGGCCAAGCATTCATAACTAACTAATAATAAGTCTCTACGTCATGATTTGGGAGCTAGTTGGTGACCCAAAAGAAAGCCTGCTATAATATATTTTATATATATATTATAATCTGAAAAAAAACTAAAGCTCTACACCTTGCATTTTTTGTGGGTGCTGGGGACCAAATTCAGGGGCTCACCCTAGTATAGCAAGTACTTTACTGAGTGTGTAATCTCCCCTTGCCAGCTAGAACACTCTTTAATACAGACCCCAGAGATCTAAGTCCAGCCTTGGATAGGCCAGTCACTCACCATGAAACTTTGAACAATACTCTTCATCCTCCCTGGACAGGGACTCCTACATTCATACACCCTGCCCCAGGGCAGAGACTTCTACATTTACACCCCTAACCCTGGTCAGGGACTCCTGCATTCACCATCTCTGGGCAGGGACGCTTATATTCAACTATAAACTGGGAGGATTTTATTTCAAGCCCTCCATGTTTTCTTCCAGCTCTAAAGTCCTTGGATCCTAAACTACTTTAGTGCTCAGAAGTCCCTTTCTGACTGTTTTAACTCTCAAAAATACAGCTATGGATCAATAAAGTAGGGCACTAAAAAAGAAGCATGAATTAATGTTACAGAGTCCCTGCAACTTAAATCTCCCTGGGCTGTGCACATCCATACTCAGAATCTAGCTGTTCTTCCTTACACAGTGGCCTAATAAACTTGATTTCCCTTGCTTGCCAGGCAAATGCCATACACGAAGGGACAAATCAGAGGAAGCAAACAAAGTAATAAGGCTTTACGTCTGGATAACATAAGGTTTTATTTGAACAATGAAGGGCAGCAGTTGTAGCAATAGGAAGTATTTTCCAAATCTGATTTTGCCGAGATCAGCCTTAAACTCAGATGCCAGGTAAAGAAGTACGGTTGAAGGTCTTGGTGGTCAATGGAAAGATACAGTGTGTCTGGGCTCCGTGCAGTGGTTAATAGAAAGATACAGTGTGTCTGTGCTGTGCATGCTCTCCAGCATTGCAAGATCCTTCTAAACAAGCTGCAGATTGAGAATCTGTAAATATGTGTGTCACATTTGTTAAATTTGAACTTAAATGTTGCGATGGTAATGTTAGTCATCAGATTTAAAGACTCCCTTAGGATGTGTAGGAGACAATGTAGCAGGAATCTTAAAAGTTCTTATTAATAAAATCAAACCTGAGCCAGGTATTGGGGTGAACTGGAAGATCAAAGAACCAGAACAAGCCACAGCTACCTCACCTCGCTGGATCCTCAGCTGGTCTTGTTTCCTCAGACTGGAGGCCTCTGTGTCCTCATATCCGAATGGGTCTCTTTGAACTGTGCTGCTCAAAGCCTAAAAAGCTTAACCAGGCAAATGCTTAACCAGCCAAGTGCTTCTAGTTCCTGGTCCTCACGCCTTATATATCTTTCTGCCGTCTACCATCACTCCCTGGGATTAAAGGCTCACTTTCTGGGATTAAAGGCGTGAGTCACCATGCTTGGCTGTATCCTTGAACACATGGATTTCTGCCTAGCTCTGCCTCCCAAGTGCTGGGATTAAAGGCGCGTGCTACCACTGCCTATCCTCTATGTTTAATATTGTGGCTGTTCTGTCTCTGACCCCAGAGAAGTTTATTAGGGTGCACAATATTTCGGGGAACACAATACCACCACAAGACAAACCTCTGGGGAGGTCTGGGGAGGCCTTTCTAGATTCAGTTAACTGGGGTAAGAAGATCTATCCTAACCGTGTGTTTCACCATTCCACAGGCTGGGGTCCTGGACCGAATCAAAAGGAAAAAGTGAGCTGAGCATCAGTGCTTATCCCTGTCATGGCAGACTGTCCCCTCTCCATGTCATGCTTTCTCATGCATTTTGTCACAGCAATGATAAATGCTGAGCTAAAAAACCAAAAGCAAATAAACAGTCAAGATCATTAACAATAGTAGGGAGAAGATAGGCAGGGAACGACAACAGGTGGGAACCGTGTGGGTCTCACTGTGATATGCCCAGTGTGCGGCACAGAAATGGTTAGGTAAAGAAAGGAAAGGAGGAAGGGGAGGAGAGGGATGGAAAGAGAGAGAGAGGGAGGGAGGGAAGGAGGGAGAGAGGAAGGAAGGAAGGAAGAAAGGAAGGAAGGAAGGAAGGAAGGAAGGAAGGAAGGAAGGAAGGAAGGAAACTTATTTCAGAACTACTATTGTGGAACACTCAATACAGATACAAATGACACACATGAAAATCTTTCCAAAGACCCTTCCACATGCTGTGATCAACATTCTTGTTGGTTGCCAAAACTGAAAAATGAAAATTGAAACTACTTCCAATAAGTACTCATGAAAACAGCAAAAAAAAAATGTTTCTGATTGAACATGGTGGATTAAATATGTTTGTCTCTGCTTCCTCAAAATGGCTTACATAAAAAAAGAGAGAAAGAAGTGATGTGTGTGTATGTGTGTCTGTGTCTGTGTGTGTGTCTGTGTGTGTCTCTGTGTCTGTCTGTGTGTGTGTGTGTGTGTGTGTGTGTGTGTGTGTGTGTATGTGTGTGATGTTCCACAAGGAGAAAAAGAGAGAGAGAAATACACAGAAGAAAAAGAAATGTCAGCCAACATTTGTAGGCTGGAAAAACATTAAATAAAATTATCAGAGCTGGTAAAGCAGAGTGGAAAGGGTTTGCAGAAGAGAGCCGATGGGAAACCATCCAGCTCAGGCCTCTGATCCCTGAAAGACTCAGAAATCAAAGGCGGCGTGCAGAAGGCATGGGGCAGCTGGGCTGCAAACAGGGGAATTCATTTAAAACCTGATAAGAGTGGTTAAAAACCTTACACCCCATCTTCCACTTTGGCAGGAAACTGAAGATTTATTCTTCAAAGGCAAAGCTCCAGAGGACTAGCTCAGAGTTTCAGCAGAGGAGAAGGGGGCACACAGAGCATGGATGGACGTCTACAACCAGGATCTCAGCTAGTGGGGGAAGGAGGCACACAGGGCATGGATGGACATCTACAACCAGGATCTCAGCTCGTGGGGGAAGGGGGCACACAGGGCATGGGTGGACATCTACAACCAAAGCATGAGTCTCTGGGTACCCTCAAGTCCTGGACTCTAAAACAGTGACAGCTTATAGATATATCCACAACAGGAAAAAAAATGAACCATAAAGAAGAAAGTGATGTCATTTGCAGGGAAATAGATATAACTTGAGATAGTCATATTAAGTTAATTCAGCTAGTCTCAGAAACACCAGTGTCTGATACGTTATCTCATTTGTTGTTCCTACAAATTTATATAAATACATGAAGCTGTACTGCATGAAAGGGAATTCTAGGGAATATGAAGAACTAATAGGGAAGGGAAAGAAAGAAGGCAGGAGAGTATTGGGAATGTGCTCAGTGTACATTATGTACTTGTATGAAAATGTCCTTCTATAACATAGTAATGTGTACAATGTATATGCATAATGAAGTTTAAATGCTAGCACTATTATTCACCACTTTAATAATAAGAATATCTTGGGCAAGGTGGTGGTAGCAGAAGCAGGCTGATCTCTGTAAGTGTGATGCCACCTTGGTCCACAGAGTGAATTCCAGGACAGCCAGGGCTACGAAGAGAAACTCTGTCTCAAAAAAAAAAAAAAAGAAGAGAAAAGAAAGATTAAGTATCAAACACTGATGTACAATATTTTCCTCATAACCAAGGCATCGGGTCCTCAGACGGGAAGTCTATTGACTGTGTGATGCTTTGTCCTCACTGTTATCTTGCTAAATATAACAAGAACTCTTGGAGATTAGGAATACACACCTCTGAGTGTGTCCTGGAAATGATTTCAGGAAGACTGACTGAAGGATGAAGACCCAAGATGCCGTCCCCAGAGGGACATAAGGGCATGAAGCAGGAAGCTCTGGCTCTCCCTCTCTCCCTCCTACCCTCCCTCCCTCTCCACCTCTTTCCTTAGCTTTGCCATGACCATTTTTCAGTCTAGTTAACAATGACACATTGAAACCTCTGAAACTGTGAACCACAGTAAGTCTTTCAAATCGTTTTTGTCTTGGTGATGAAAGGCTGACACAAAGAGATGGCTCACACAACCTGTCCGCAAGATTACAAAGCAGTGGAGACACAGGCAGTGACGTCATCAAGCCACAGATAATTATTCTTCAGACTTCTCAACAAGCACCCTAAGCTGCAAGTCAATGGAGCAGCTGCTTCAAATGGGAAATTAAAACTTGAACCCCAGAAGTCGATACTGAGACAATCGTCAGTTAAGAGTGAAGACAGAATAATGCATATTGAGAATTCCATGGTCAAGAAAACTGCCTCTCCTTCATGGTTTCTTAATAAGCTACTGAAAATGTGGTCTGCTGAAGCTGAGATGTACACTGAGGAAGAGAGAGGCGGGAGGTAGGAATCAAGACATGCATCCTGTGGTAGAGACAAAGAGAAGAATCTGGAGAATGAATACTAGAATAGTAATCCTAGACTACAGCCTGGCCAGAGGGGAATAAGACGACGGAGAACTCCCGGAAGAACATTTCTGAGAACAATGGGGAAGCAACGCTTTTTGCCTGGAGAAAACCACAGTCACTGGGGTTGGACAATTTGAAAACAATTAGTGAGAAGAAACAGGCAGAGGAGCAGGTGGGAGGAATAGGAATTATTAATTCCTGGAAGCGACACATTTCTATTGAAAATAATTCTTTCCCTACAACCTGTTCTGATCACGGTTTCCTTTCCTTCTCCTCCTCCCAGATCCTCCCCACCTCTCCACCCACCCAGCTCTGTGCCTTCTATCTCTCTCTCCTGAAAGCAACACATTTAAATAAGGAAGAAAATATAATCACAAAATGCTAGTAGGATAGACAATTGGCAAACATTTCAATGACTTTAGCTAAAAACTGTGTTTAATTTCATATGGAAAATAGGTGGGGATGAAGCAAAAATAGCGGACTATAAAAGGTCATTAAATTTCCTTTCCATGATAAGAAGATGCTTAAAAAAGTGAGAAATGATGAAATGCCAAGAATATTGAAGTAAAGTCCTCTCTTAGGAAAATGGCCCTAGAGAGACACATTCAGACCTCCAGCTCTGCTGAGCATAGTTATCCTTCCCATCAGCCTTTGCAGTCTCTGCTGGGCTAACTCAACTGCAGGTGCTCACACACCAGGCCAGTAATGTCTGCTGTTGAGGCACGTGATGATGTGAAGATGAAGCCGTGGTTCCCTGACCATAAAGACACCCTGGGGTTTAAATCTATCCACATTTCAATAAGCAATAGAACCCTAAACTCAAGTTCCAATTTCCAAAATTGGAAGGATTCCTGTGTGCTTCCAGGTCCAAACTCCACTGGCCCTGAGCCTGGGTAGCACTGTTTCTACAGATGGTAGACAACATTAGGAAATGGGAAAACACAGAAAATTGGACTGGCTGAGGAAGTCACCTACAGAAGAAAAATATCTAACAGAAATCAGAAAGATTCCCCTCAAAATGGGCAAGTTTTGGGTTAAGCTTTGGTGCTTAAAGCTTTCATTACATGAAATATTCACTTATGTAGAAATAGCTCATTCCCCAATAATATGAGATTAATGGGGCGTCTCTGTACATAAAACCTACCCAACTGGCTCAGATCAGTGGTGTGTCCTGTCCAGGATTCTGCCTTTTAAAGGACATAAAAAATACAAAATTCAAAGACAAAAGAATGTGGATTTAGTACCTGATTCCATTAGTTTGAACACCAGGCTAATTATTTATCTACTCCCAACCTCAACTAGACTCATCTGTAAAAAGTTCTAGTGGCTGGGGAGATGGCTAAGCAGTTATAAGCACTTCCTGTTCTTCTGTAGGATCTGAATTCAATTCCCAGCAACCACACCACGTAGCTCGCAGCCACCTGCACACAACTCAGGCTCCAGGATATGTAATGCCATCTTCTAGCCCTCATAGGCATTTGCATTCATATGCATATACACACATGTAGACGTGCCCATACACACAAGTGAAAAATTAACAATAAATCTTTTTAAAAATAATTCTAATATTACCATCTTTTAGATATTGTGGAAATCAGTGGAATATGATCCTTAAAATTGCGTTCTAGATTGTCAGGCAGTTTAGACATGTGATTGATCATAGCAGAGACATCCAGGACATGTGTGTTGTGTCTGGGTCAGAGGTTTCATGAAGGGCTGGAAGGAACTGATGGTCTAAGATAAATGAGTGTTCATTTATTTGAATTACGTATAGCATCATGTGTCTGTTTCTGAGTATGTACACATGAGCCTGAGCAGGTCAGAGGTGTCAGATCTCTCTAAAGTTGGAGTTTCAGGATGTTGTGAGATTGCTATGAGACATGGGTGCTGGGAACTGAACTTGGATCCTCTGCAAGAACAGTCCACACTCTTAACTGATGAGCTATCTCTCAAGCTCCTAAATGATTATGCGTTGGTGTACACGCAATGAAACGCTTTCTGGGAGGCTAAGCCCGTGGGTTCCCATGTGTCTTCAGGAGACAGTCTGTCCTAGATGACCAAGCTGGTAGCGTTAGCAGCATGCTGAGCAGGCTCTGCTGTTCAGGTGTCAACACAAGAGGCAGCATCTGAAGGCATGAGATAAAAAGAGAGGAACACGTGGTAAAAGTTTGGTTACAGTCAAATGTAAGTTTTTGCCTTAAAAAAAATCTTTCTGGCTGCTGTAGTAAAGTGAAAAGAGATGCTGGTAGAAGCAGCATCAATAAACAGTACATCCCGAGTCTGGCTCCTCCGCCACCCATCTGGCTTTCGACAAGCAGCTTTCCACCCCAGGACCTGGACTACATTACATATATTCAAATATGCTTCATGTATCTGGGATTCTTCGGTCATACACTGGATCACATCCTAAGAGACAGCAGAGACTATGGCAAGGCTGTGTAGGCACAGGGTCTCTGTGTCTACCCTGTTGATGCCATGTAGCAAGGATAAATTGTTCCTGTCTCTGATTTTTTAGAATTAAAATTTTGGAAGGCAGTGTTCCCTAAATAAGAAAACATTCCCCCAAACCACTGGACCATCTGTCCCTCATATCCCTTCCAACTCTACAGTTCTCTGATTCTATGGCACTGAAGGTATGGGATCAAGAATGCTGTAAAATAAACTCACATCTTGGATGTGGAAGCTGTATGTGCACCTGGGAGAGCAAATTCTAAGTGAAGCTAGTCCGTGTACCTCCAAGCAGATAAATCTGCATGCAACAATTATTTATCATTGCATAAACCACAGTGCGCTCATACAAAGAGGAGAAGACACGGGTCAGCCTTCTACGGCTACACTACTGAGAAGGTAGGAATGAAACAGAAAAATCCCAGATCAAAATGACCCTCTGCAAAAGAGGAAGTCAATAATTAAAAATCTGAGCACATTCATACGGAAAAATGGAAGGCTGTGCAGAAGTAGAGGGCTGAAGGCTGAGGAAGGACTTTTAAAGAGGAAAGGAATTGAGCCGGCCTTGAAGACAATGACTAAAGCCCAGGTTCTAAACACTGAGCCTTCAAAGGCATTAAACTGCATAGGCTCCAGTTTAAAAATAAGATCAGTGTTAACTAATCTTGCTGACTTGAAAAACACTCATTTTGTGAAAGAATAAATTCTGTCCTCTTTAACTCCCTACTTCCTTTCGACTTTTCTCCTAGACAGACTTTTAAAGGGATTTATTGATTAAGAGACACTCTGTTAACCCAGCTCATCAGTGATTTGTAATACTTGTGCTGCAAAAAGATAGAAATATGAGCAAAAAGGATATAGTATGTCTTGCCTTGCTTTCATCCTGAGTATTCTAAAGAACCTAATGTTTTTGTGAGGATGTATTTGTTTTTATTTTATGTGCATGGGTATTTTGCTTGCAAGTATGTCTGTGCACCGTGTACACACAGTGCCTGAGGAGACCAAAAAGGGGCATCAGTTCCCCATGGACTGGAGTTAACAGATGGTTCTGAGCTGCCAGTGGTTGCTAGTAATTGAACCCCAGTCCTCTAGAAGAGCAGCCAGTGCTCTTAACCACTGAGCAATCTTTCCAACCCCAGAATCTGATTTTTTTTAACAAGGTGGAACTGTGATTTCATACAGAACCTCAAATCATACAAGAGACAATATTTAATCTCACAAACTATATAAATAAACCAGGTTATACTGTTGAGGTAGGATTGGAACATATATAATATTGTATAATTGTGCCACAACATAAAACAGCTGAAGAGTTGAAGACATAGATCTACTGGGCTTCAACATCATAATTGTCCTCAAAGAGGTTGGTAGACCAAAGTCAGACCCCTCAAAATAAAGCATGCCTGGGGTTGACATCTTTTTCTGTTACCTACAAAGACAGCAAGGCCAACTCTGGAGCTATGGATGTAATGATGCTGCCTGGGAAAGGAGAAATCACAGAAGCTTCCTATAAACTCAAGGATAAGTTCTAAACCTGCCTCATCCCCACAAAAAAAGCTCTAAACCATCAGCATCCCTAGTCTGGGACCTGAAGGATCATTCTTGAAGAGTTGAGGAAGTTGGAAGGATGAGCACAATATCAAGAAAGTCACACATATCTATAATAAACATTTACACATATATGTACACATGTATGCACACATACACACACACACACACACACACACACACACACACACACACCCCTTTAGCTCTCAAACCAAAATTACAAATCAAGTAAAGAAAACTAATGTTATGAGGAATAGCCAGTGAACTAAACTAATGATAGCATTTCCTTTTATAAAATTGTAAATAATATTGCACTGTACAATAAAAAAAATCATCAGGAGCTGGAGAGAGGCCTCAGAAGTTAAGAGTGCTGCTCTTACAGAGGACCAAGAATTAAGTTCCCAGCTCACATCCACCTGTAGTAACAGCTCTGGGGATCTGATGCCCTCTTTTGGCCACCATGAGCACCTTCACCCATATGTACATGTACACACACACACACACACACACACACACACACACACAATAAATAAATAAACAAATAAATAAAAATATTTCAAAATAAAATAAGCATTCAGTGATTTTACAGGAATGACTGATATTCATGCACAAGGGAAAACAGATGATAGAATTAAAACAAGCAATTACATGAAACGTGAGCAGGTAACTTCTAAAAGAACCAATTTAAAATACTGAAATGTAAACCACAATCTTTAAGTAAATTCAGAAGGAATGGATAATTAAGTAAATGAGAGGAAATTACAGATTGAGCACCCTTAACCAAAATGCTTGGGAAAAGAAGTGTTTTAGATTTCAGAAGTTTGGGGATCTTAGACTATTTGCATAGACACTACAAGTTATCCTTAGTACAAAATTCAGAACTCTGAAATGCTCTGAATTCCATATGATACTCAAAAATTTTAGGTTGGAGGGAATTTCAGATATTTTTTAATTTTGGATAACCCAAAACTGATGGGAGGGGCAACTATACACACACAATGCTTACATATGTGCACAAAAGCTGAAGAACAGTTAGACTCATAGAAAACATCTTGCCAGCCCTAAGAATGCTTGACTGAGCAGCAGGGAGAGTAAGAGGCTAATTCCCTAAGGCTGCAAAACTCCAAAGGGCTCAAGAAATGGTCTGTCTTCTTCCAAAAGAAAGGTAAAGATGGCGCTGAAGGTGGAGAGACTAGTTGAGGCAGCCCAACAGCTAGTTGGTGGTCCTGGAAAAAGAAAGGCAGGCTTATGATGTTGTGGGGATATATAACCACCAGTTCAGGAGTTCCTCATGGGGAGATATAACCATCAGGTCAGTGTTCCTCATGGAGATATAGAACCACTGGTCAGGTGTTCCTCATGGGGATATAGAACCACTGGTC
>CABHPH010139735.1:20660-41996 GCA_902168325.1 Peromyscus nudipes
TCAGGTGTTCCTCATGGGGATATAGAACCACTGGTCAGGTGTTCCTCGTGGGGATATAGAACCACTGGTCAAGTGTTCCTCAGTTTCCTATTGAGCCACCAGAGTAGAGGGAAGTCAGAAAGAGGGAGAGTTGACTACAGTGGTCGTCACGCATTATGATGTAGTGATAGTACTATGAAGGTACTACTTCATTCTAGTTACTATGCCCTTTAGATATTGGAATATCATATCAAGTATTGATCAAACAAAGCTGCTGCCATTTAGGAAGAGTAAGATGGTCTTACACCATCTCAGGATGACAAGCTGGCCTATTGCATAGTGCTAAAATACTGTATCATTAGGCAAATACATGAGGATTCTGGCCATAACTAAAAACATCAGAAAGAATGAAAGTAAGTACGAATCCAGGCATGATGGCACATGCCAATAATACTAACACTCATGAGGCCAAACTAGAAGGATAAAAGTTTGAGATCAATATAAGCTACATAACAAAAACCTGTCTCAAAAAATAAAATAAAAACAGAAGTCAAGAAATGCCCACTTTAAGATCCCCCACCTTTAAAGAAAAGAGCTTATCCCTAAATGGATCATCTATAGCAACACTGCCTGGCCCACAAGGCTCAGTGAACATTGTAGAAGAGGGAATTTAAAGAATCTAAGAGCCAGAGGGACAGAGAGGAATGCTATAACATATTGTCTTCTGGACATCCCATGGCCATTGCATTACTAAACTCATAGCAGCTATGGTCACCTGCACAAAATTAAGCCAGTCACATTCTAGCATGGATGGAAGAGGGTCTCATGGGACTCCACCCCAGCTAAGGAACCCTTGGCAATTGATGGCAGCTGGAGAAAGAATAGTCAGTTTTCTTTGGAGGTTTGGTCATTGATAGATGGCCCACACTCCAGTGGATGGATCCACACCCATGGGCACAAGGACAGCACTAATTTGATGCGGTTGGAAATAAGAAAAAAATGAACAGAGGATATGAAGTTCACAAGGGGATGTATTAGGATGACCTGAAGGGGAGTTGAGGATAAAGGGTTGCATGTAATCATAATACATTGTATACATGTGTGAAATTCTCAAAGAATAAATTTGTATTCCTCATTTTATTTGTTCTTTGAGAATTTCATACAATGTATTTTGATCATATTAAACTCCCATTCGCCAATTTCTCCTAGATCTAACCCCTCCTTCCCTATCCACCCAACTTTATATCTTTTTTTTAACCCATTGAGTCAAATTTGTGCTTCCTATACATTCTTGGATATATGGCACTTCAGGAGAGCTGGGTGGATCTACTGGGGAATAGACTCTTAAAAAGCAAATTAGCTCTCCTTCTTCCTACAGCTATCAACTACTAACAGTTCATCAGTTAGGAGGTGAAACTCCCTGTCTCTCCAGTCCGTGCTGGGATTTTTGTCTGTTCAAGCCCTGTGCAAACCTATACATCCATTGTGGGTTTATATGTACAACTGTCCTGTCTTGTCCAGAGAACACTGCTTCCTTGCAGTCATCTACTTCCTCTGGCTCTTACAGTCTTGCCTCCCACTCTTCCGCACTGACCCCTGAGCCTTGGGAGGAGGGGTGTGATACAGTTGTCTTATTTAGGGCTGAGTATTCCATAGTCCCATAATCTCCACCTTGACCTGCTATGGGTGCCTGTATTAATCAACATATTGAAGCTTCTTTGAATAGGATTAAGAGACGCATTAATCTACAGGTAAAATAAGTCATTAAGCATTAGTTTAATACTGTGTCCATTTAGCAAAATAATTGTAGTAGGTTCTTCCATAAGGCCTATGGCCTGTTTGGTCACAGGTTCTTTGCCTCAATAATGGTGCCAGCTATGGGCTTCAACTTATGAAGTGGGCCTTAAATTCAATCATAAAGCAGTTGGTTACTCTCATGGCATTTGTGCCACTCTTATATCAGTGAGTATGTCTTGCCAGGCAGGTCATTATTGTAGCTCTCAAAGTTCAAGGCTAGGTAAGACCAATGATTACTTCTCTCCTCCATTAGTGTGCACAGCATTCCAGCACTATGAATGCTATCCAGTAGGGATGAGCACCCAGTGAGTACCAGCTTGATGTCTCCATGTTCTATGATTCAAATATATGGTGTCTTTGGCAATAGGGTCTTGTGATCAAGTTCTGGAGAATAAGGAAGAGCAGTGGAAATGATCTGTGATGTTTAGAGGTCTGAGGGACTTCACTGAGCAATGCTCCAAAAGAGTAACACCCATTCCTAGCACTAGGAGAGGCACTGTTATAGGGTAACCTATTGTAGGTTACTCTATTTGTACTCTGTGTGTGTGTGTGTGTGTGTGTGTGTGTGTGTGTGTGTGTGTGTGTTTGGTTTTCGAGACAGGGTTTCTCCGTGTAGTTTTGGTGCCTGTCCTAGATCTCGTTCTGTAGACCAGGCTGGCCTCGAACTCACAGAGATCCACCTGGCTCTGCCTCCCAAGTGCTGGGATTAAAGACATGCACCACTGCTGCCCAGCTGTGTGTGCTTTAAGAAGCTTCTAATGTAATGAATTTTTCAGAAGGTCTTTAGTGTTCTTTATCCTTCCCAGCACGCTCTCCTCCACTCTGTCCTCCCATCCCAACTCCTATTTAACTCTTCCTAATCCATATCCCCTTTAGCCCTTTAAACCACTGAGTTCTACCCCTCCCCCTGGAAACACTCCCTTGGCCCTTTACTAAAGATAAATTTTTTAAAAACTCTTTAAACTTAATGTGGTAGACGAATCTCCCTGGAGCCATTTCACACCTTCTGATCTAGTTTGTTCTGTTGCCTAACGATCCTGTTCTTGTTTTAGACACAGAGAAGGAAGTTCACTGGTGTGGGGAAGGATGGAAGTGGTTTCAGACTGAATCATAACTCCAGCATGAGTGTGGTACCATTCATGGTGATTGCACAAAATCATGCAGCCAGAGGCTGAGCCTCCATCTATCCATTTGTACCCAGGTAAAATTGTGCAAAACCATGTCTTGGGGTTTGGGTTTGCTTCTTGTGTTTACTGTGAAAATGAAGCCAGTAATGCCTCTCCCACAGTGTTGAAGTTAGGGCTTAATGAGATAATGAGTAATAAAAGGGTTTAACGTGATGTCTGGGAGGCAATAAATAAACACTGGTTATCTTTATTGTTGTTCAAAGAGCCACAAACTTCAGAAGAAAGCAAGCTGTTAGCATCAAAGGGCATCAGCATTTAAGGCTCAAAGGGAGAGCAAAGGACTTGTACATTTAAGATACACTGTCGCTGATTTTTTTATCTGCACTGTAAATAAAAACTGGCCCCTGATACCCAGTTTGTCTTAAGAATATCTAATAACCTCTATCTTACAGTAAATCCAAAATAGTCCATTCTGTACCAGATATTTGGTTTCCATCTGGACCCAGTTCTGAAGAGGTGGCTCCTTTTGTGCAGAGCTGATGCCCTTTGCTGTTATGGAGAGGGTTGAACCCACTGTTTTTCTACCAAGTTCAGCTCTTAGGGCTGGAGAGATGGCTCAGTAGTTAACTGCTGATCTTTGTCAGTGCTCTATTGCTGCAAAGAGACACCAGGACCACGGCAACTCTTATGAAAGAAAGCATTTAATTGGGGCTGGATTACAGTTCAGAGGTTTAGTCCCTTGTCATCATGGCAGGACATGGTGGCACGCAGGCGGATGTAGTGCTGGAGAAGTAGCTGAGAGTTCTACATATGGATCTGCAGGCAGCAGAAAGAGAAAGCCACTGGGCCTGACTTGGGCTTTTAAAACCTCAAAGCCCTCCCCCAGTGACACACTACCTCCAACAAAGCCACACCTCCTAATCCTTCTCAAGTAGTGATACTCCCTGATGGCTAAGCATTCAAATATATGAATCTGTGGGGGCCATTCTTATTCAAACCACCACACTGCTGTACCAGGGGACCCAAGTTAGGATCCCAACACCCACATTAGGTGCTTCACAAACACCTATAACTCAGGCTACAAAGAAGCTAACACCATCTTCTGGCTTCCATGGGTACCTGCACACACACACACACACACACACACACACACACACACACAAATTATAATGAAATAAATCTCTTTTTTTTTAATCAATTCCTAGCAGGAACAATATGCCCCAATCATCAAACAATAAAGTTATCCCTGACTGTCCCATGGTTAGATCTCTTGCATTAATATCTTGTTCACCTTCTTCCTGGTATGGCCACAATCTAAATGTCAGCCTTCCTACTCCAGTGGATCTTCTTTCCTAATGTCTCTCAACATTCACTTTATTTTTCTGGTGTTGCGAGTGCTTACACATTTTCCTGTGGGATTTCCTGTAGAAAGGGAACCCAAAGACTCTGTGCTCTATCCTAGACTGGCAAATTACCTCGTGCTCTTCGAGCTCACTGAGAAGCTAGATCCCGAAGAGGATTCTCCCTCCATTTCAGGCTCAAGTTTGTGATGTGCCATAAAGTGCCCTCAGAGTCCCCTTGTCCTGGGGTGGGCTTCTTATCCCAACTCTGTGACAGGGAGGGAAGAGAAAGCAAAACAGTCCAGGGTGGAAAACAGTGTATCCTTGCTGACAGCAGGAAGGAAAGATGTCTCTGACAAAGATAGCTGTTGCTCGATATGTAAGCGTCTGTAGTGAGGAAGAGAAGCCAGGAGATCATCTATGGGAAGTTCAGCCATGGGAAGCTCAGCCATGGAGAGAAAGCTCAACTGGGAACGACTGCTGACTGTTTCACCTGGATATCTTGAGCACTGGATTTGATTTACCTATTTACCTACCTATCTCTTTCGTGATTTTTTCCTTTACTTTGGTTTGCTCTATATTTAATAAGTTCATTCATTTAAAACTTAAGGTGCAGTTACCATTACCATATAGAAAATGCCTACATTAAGTTCCAAGTGTGATCAGACTTTATCTGAGAGGACTCTAGATCTCCACATAGGACCACAGCACAAGTCCCACGTGTGAGCCAGTGGGTTGCCCTCTTTCATAATGCGTACTTCAATTGCTGGTTATGGGCTGGGGGGGGGGAGGCCTGCTTTCTTTGTCTCCCTTATAGTACGGACTCCCCACTCTGTCGGTCCTCCAAGTCACTTAGTCATTCATCTCTCAAACATTTCAGATGTCACTCCTCTCTTAAAAAGCATCCCACTGTGCTTAGTGACCTCCACAACCTGACTAAACCTTCCACAGCCAAAACAAACCCACCAAAATGATAAAGATTTCTAAATGCTTACTACATCCACACAAATCTCGTCAAGCGCAGGCACAGGGTCCTGAGCAGTGTATTTCAACATGAAACCCACCCCCCACGCCCCACCCCCACCCCCGCTCTTTCAGACTTTCCTGATGTATTTTTTTCCTAAAATGTGACCCCCCCCCCCTTTAGCAGTCATGCTACTTAGATCTAAAATTACATCTTTGGTTTTGGTTTTTATAAATCCTGAAGGGTAGGACCTGAGTTATTGGTCTATTGCTTGTCCAGGAATTACATGGATATGTCCAACCCATGAGTTTCACCGTAGGGTGACCAAGCCAACTCATATAAACTATATTTACTAATGTTTTTAAATGCTGAGAGAACTTCTACAGTGGGCAGACACTTTGTCCCTGTCCATGACAGGGGTCCAGAGTTCTATGCACATTTATGATTATCTACACAGTAAACTGGGAATACCTGGAAATAGACTGAATATCAAATTATGGGCTCCCATCCACAGGTGGAAGTCTTGACCCACAGTTCCTCTGAATTTGATTTTAGTTGGAAATAGGGTCTTCATAGAGATGGTTAAGACTAAAAGGAGATCACTGGGAGAAGCTGTTGGACTGTAGCTCAGCTGGGGCAATGCTTGTCTGGCATGCACAAGGCCCTGACTTCAACCTCAAGACCCACCATCCAGTGGTACAAACCTGAAGTCCTAACCTGAGAGAGCAGCAGGGTGGGCCCTAATCCAATATGGGGAAATTCAAACATGCATAAAGGATGACATGGAGAGACACTGATAAAAGGTGACTTTCTACAGTTCTACGAAAAAGCCTGATCAACTCTTCCTCCCAGACCTCCAAAGGAACTAACCCTGCGCATGAAAATTGGTTTATTTTGTATAAGCTTCCTCTTTTGTGGCAATTTGTGATAGTAACCCTAGCAAGCCCCACCCATAATCTTCTTTAAAAAAAAACTATTTGGAGAAATAAACACTCTTCACTGTTAAAGTTTTTTTTTTCCCCAAGTCCCCTTTCACTCTCATTACAAATCAAACTAGAGCAAGCAAGAAAATGATGTGGAACCTAGGAAACACAAAGTGGTTGCTACAGGGATTGCAGATGTGATCTCAGCAGTGGTCTTTAGGAGAGGTCAGTCTTCCATGACAAGGAGGTGTCTGTAATTATCGCGGATTCTTACCCTGGAACAGCTGGATCCGCTCTTTGCCATGAGCCTAACATGGGCATGTCGCCCTTCACGGGAGAAATGATCTCTCTGAAGACGAGACTTATGTGGGTACAGGAAGCATCCGAGATGATTATAGGAGAACTAGGGATAGAGATGAAGGCATGTCCTGGAAAGGGAAATGCTGCTGGTGCAGCCACCTCAGAGCATCCAGCAGAGCCCTTGAGTGACATCAGAAAAGGTGCCCTCTGTACAAGTGATTCATAGATGTCACAACAAAAGTATAAAAGGCAAATTGGAGGCATTGGATGATGTTATTTCAAAAAGCAAAAATCCTTTGATTCTATTAGTTGTGCATCATCAAAAATAAAAAGCACAGACTTCTGCCAAAGAAGAATTAGTTCCTTAGCTTAGAGAGTGAAAGAGATGAAGCAAAAGGACACTTTTCTGCAGAATATTTTTATTTATTCTTTGACAGTTTCGTACGTGTACACGGCATGTCTCGATTGTACTGACCCACACCTTCTCCCTCCCATCCCCTCCATTCCCCCATCCAACACATCCCACTCCCACCTCCATGTCTCTTCTTTTTAGCATACCTGGCCAGGTGTCATTGTCACGGGCCACTCAGCGAGGGCCTGACTTCACTGTAATTAGTCAGCTGAGGCTTTGGCTGCCCCGTGTGCTAGGAAAGCCAGTGAGAGGAAGGCATCTTATTTGTAGGCTTCGAGGCAGGGAAAGGTCACTAATGTTTCAGATGAGAGCAGAGTTTCCAGGAAACCTGATGTAATCTAAATCACTTTTAAACTTTTGGACTACAGTCTTGGGAAATTGTGGTCTGGGTGAAGTGGAGCCTTGATGGGAAGAAAGAAAACAGAAATTGCCTGTCGGGTTCTATTATTATGAAAAGGAAAGCAGGACCAGGGTGTATCACCAAAATAGTCGAGGCTTGGGAAAAAAGGGAAAGAGAGAAAACCTGGGCTCCTGCCATTAAAGATCCGCTAGCAAAATGAGTCTCTCTGACAGGTAATAAATTTCCTACTGGTGGACTACAGCAGGGAAATTGTGATGGACTCAGCTGTGAGCAGTGTGAAGCAATTTGGGGAGGGACTTAGTAGAATTTCCATTGATTCTCATTGGTGGGCAAGATAAGCAAATCCAATATCATTTATGCTTTGAGGTTAGAAGGAAAGTCAGAATATGTGCATACAAATGTTTTTCTTTTGTAAAAGATCTGTATTCTTAATTTTGTGCATATAGGTGTACATGCATATGAGTGTATGTGCACATGAGTATAGGTGTCCATGGAGGTCAGAAGAGGGCATCGGGTTCTCTGGAACTGGAATTACAGATGGTTGTGAGTCACCTGGTATGGTGCTGGGAATCAAACCCAGGTCCTCCATAAGAGCAGCAAATGCTGAGCCATCTCTCCATCCCCATAATGTTTCTTCATAAGTGGAGGTTATTAGAAAGGAGGGTCTGTACAGGGAAATGAAGGTGTGTCTGCAGGTATAGAGAATCCCTGCTCGGGAAGAAAGGCATCTCTCTCACAGAAGACCCAACTGATCTTAAGACAAGACAAGCTTCGAAGGAAAGCATGAGGGTGAGAAATGGCAGGAAGAATCTAAGAGCCAGAAAATAAAGAGAGGGACTGTGAAATAACAGCTCCCGTGCAAGACACGGCCACTGTGCATTCATAAACTCATAGCAGCCGGGGATGTCTGTATTGGGTCTGTACAAGTGTGACCCATTAATAGTCAGGCATGGAGTAGGGAGGGAGAAGAGACTCTAGCCGTCACTGATGAACTATTTGCTACTGGTAGATTCAGGGAGAGGTAAAAACCTTTGCCTCGGTTGTGTCCACTTGTGACCCCACCAGGCTCCACTAGGTAGTGCTCATCCAAATGTCATACAGATGGCTCTGGTTAAACTAAATGGATCACAAAACAAAACCAAAGTCATGAATCTGGGAACGGGGCTGGTAGGATGGGATAGAAATAAGAGACAGGTAATTAGAACACATTGTGTACACTGTGAAACTGGCAAATAAGAAAATTACCCAATTAAATAGAAATGGATCCAGGAGAGATGTTTATAGGAAGAGATGATGTGAAGGCAAAATTTCCATGCATGAAACGTTTCTGAGGCTAATAGGAAATGGGGAACATCTAGGGTGTTTGGATCTAAATAGTTAAGTCAAGGAGGCATTCATGTCGGTGTCCTTGGGGAAGAAATGATCAACAAAGGTCTAGGTGGCCAGTCAGCCTCCAACCTTGATGATTCTTGTGGAGAATTGCATATGTACAAGCGGGTAGCATGTTTGTCTTTAATTGTACTTGACCTTTCCAAGACTTTTTCTGGATATGGATGAATATGTGCTTGAGTAAATATCCTGGGCTCCAGGTACTGTATGTAGATCCTGTTACATGAAGTTCTCATAATGGGCCAACATATACAATGTGGGGGGGAAGTGACTTGGTGTAAGTTGTACTTGATGGTGATAAATGGAGAGTTGTTTTTTAAAACAAGTTCATAAAAAAAAAAGAGTGAGGAAGAAGATATCTTATATGGTTTTGTTCCTCGGGCAGTATGGAAAGGCTTACTAGTGCATGGAGCAAATATCATTTAGCAGCCTCAAATCTGGAATATTTGGGTCACATTAGAAGCCACAGGAGAAGTTTTTGCCATATCCAGGAGCAGAGCCTGCATTTATATTTTTGTTTGTTTTTGTTTTCATACTCAGTCAAGTAAGGGTTACACTTTGTCTCAAGGACTAGAAAGATTGCCTTCTGTCTCACCCATACTTTCTCCTGGAGGTCCCATTTGTTGACTCATCCCCGAGAACAACTTCATTTTTTTTTTTTACTTTTTGTTTGTTTTTAATGATGAGGGTCAAACTAAGGGACATGCACATGCAATCTAGTCAGGCATCCTACCACTGAGCCACATCCAAAGCCCATGTTCCTTTCTCACAGCACCCACAGTACTCATGCTAGTGTCTCTTTTTGGTCAATCAACTTCTTTTAACCTTCCTCTCACGTACCTCCATAGATTCAAAGAATTCAAATTCCCACAGAAATTGAGCAATTTCCTTGAGCCCAAGGTTCCCTACTACCTTCAATCTTTGGTCAGGGTGCTAGCTGAAGGAAAATGCCCCCATAGGCTCACAGGAAGTGGCACTATTAGGAAGGAGGTGTGGCCTTGTTGAAGGAAGTGTGTCACTAGGGGCGGGCTTTGAGGTTTCAGATGCTCAAGCCAGGCTCATTGTTTCTCTCTTCCTGCTGCCTGCCTATCCAGATACAGAACTCTCAACTACCTCTCCAGCCTGTCTGCCAGTGTGCTGCCATGCTTCCTCTCTGAACTGTAAGCCAGCCCCAATTAAATGTTTTCATTTAAAAGAGTTGCTGTGAATATGGTGTCTCTTCACAGTAATAGAAACCCTAACTAAGGCAGACTCAAAGACAATAGATAAGACTCTGGGTGCTTATTGAGTCTAGTTTGAAGACCTCTTGTCTGGCTAAAGAGTACAGGATATAATAAATTTTAAAGAACAAATGGTCACTCACTGTGTGAGAATTAGGGAAGGTGTATCTCCTAAATCTGTAAAGAACCCCACAAGAAGTTAAGGCCCCAGCCTTTGGGGAAGGCAGAAAAACTGTCTTATACATAACCCCAATCCAGTCTTTGGTTCTATCACACCACAATGTCTGTCTGTGGCAGTAGCAGAGCAGTTTCTTGAGTTTAGAGTTGGCTGGTACAGAGGACAGATGATGGAGTTGGCAAAAAAGGCATTTAAAATAGCTATCAGGACTCTTAACAGTCGTAGACATAACTGTCTGTAAATCTATAAACTCTCTGACAAGTGTTCTCAGCACTGACTTTCAATTAGCAACTGAAAAAATTTCAAAACCTCTGAAAACACCTTTCCCCACCCGACTTAAAAAAAAAAAAACTGCATCCCAGGTGCTAAAAAGAAACACACACACACACACACACACACACACACAATTAAATGAGAATCTCTAGACATGAGAACATAGTAACAAACCCAGATGAATCTCTCACGTGTGTCAGGGTTGGTATTTCATCCTCAAGAAACTTCTTAACAGGGCATTACATTGGAAACTGCTGGTGAAACTAGGGAAATACAAGCCCATCCCAGACTGGTTAACTCTAAATCTTTGAAGCTGAAGCCAAGCTGATTTCAACCCTGGGGTGATTGTAATACACCACCAGGAGGAGAATCAGCTGCCACAGAAAATATCAGTCATGGTAAACCTCACCAAGGTTGATGATGGGTGTCTCCAAAGAGAGCTGGTGACATTCTCTAAATCCACAAATAGCTTTGTATTCTAAAACCTCAACTCAAAAGGAACAGGACACAACAGGTCCATCCCTGGCCAGATCTGTCAAGATGTACAAACCAACCTGCAGCTGAGTTTTACCTTCCAGCACCAGGAAAGAATCCAAAGGCCTCTGTGGGGATGAGACAAACAGCCATTCCTCCTTAACCTGAATGTAATCAGTGGAGACTGAGCCTGAGACTCACTTAGAAATAAAGTAAGAGTAAAGCCTTGTATGCGATTTATATTTAACTACTTTTCTTCCCCCTCCGGGTCTCTATCTGTCTCTGTCTCAGTCTGTCTGTCTCTCTGTGCATCTCTGTGTCTCTGTTTCTCTGTCTCTGTCTCTCTGTGTCTCTCTGTCTCTGTCTCTGTGTCTCTGACTCTGTGTGTCTCTATCTCTGTCTGTCTGTCTCTCTGTCTCTTTCTTTCTTTCTCTCTCTCTCTCTCTCTCTCTCTCTCTCTCTGTGTGTGTGTGTGTGAGTGTGTGTGTGTGTGTGTGTGTATGCTGCCTTTGAACTCCCTGAGGAACAGTCAGTCTTTTGATGCTTTTTCCCCTTTAGCTGAAAATATGAGAAATTGGCGATTTATAGAGCCTAACACTTAATTCTGTACCATGAGAATATTCAGCTATAAACAGTCCTTGAAAAGCTGTTCTGTCAGACCCCGGTTGCTAAAGCTTGAGCCTCACAGAGACTGGATACCTAACCTTGCTCCTGCTTGAACCTGAAAGACAGCGTTGGGTGTGAGCCTGTTGGGTTTAGTCACTAACTAGCAAAGAGAAAGTCTTAGGCTGGTAACATTTTGTACCACATGATTAACTCTTCTGGCCTCAAGTATGAAGTCACTTGTTCTGGTTCAAAGTCTGGCCACAAGGGACACATGATTGGACCTCACACAAAAATCAGGCTGACCAGGACAGATTCTGAGCAGAAGTCACTAACAAAGACATTAGGACATCACTTACCTCATTACGTGGCTCCAGGCACTCAGCCATGCATAATCTGTCCTTTGCCCCAGGGTGATACAACCACACAGGCCTCCACTGTCAGCTGCTGGCTGAGGCAAACAGCTTTTTGGTCAAAATCGTTTGTTAAATCACCTTCAAAGTGCCACTAACTAGATTTTCACAGGTTGAGCATGCCCAGGGTCTTTCCTGCTCACCATTTTCACCTTTTGAACAGGCACTCCATAACCCTGAGCTAAGCAGGCCCTAAAGTATGCATTGCCATCTTGAATTTTAATGTTAAACTGAACGTGTCCAGGAATTAGTCCACCCCTAAAGTGTTTTCCTATATGAACATGTATAAGCTCTTCAAATAAAATTTCCATGCTCCTTTGTTCCCAGCAGGCATTGCTTCAGAAGTAACTCCCACATTCCCAGTGTCTGTGACAGGTAATCCATCTTCCTTCACTCTCATACCCTGGCCTTCCTTGTTCCAGTTTTGAACTCACCACGATGCAAGCCCATTGCATCCTGTTAAACAACCACAGCTCTAAAGGAATGAAATGCACCTTGTATTTGGTTTAGCTTTGCCAAGGACAACTCACAATGCTAAGCGTAAGCATCTGCAAGAAGAGAGCGCTGCCAACTTGAAAATCTTGTTGGATTCAGAGAATGCCAGTCAATAAACAAAGCACACTGGCTACAGAGCTCAGGTCACAAAAGCAGAAAATCCCTGCCCTTAGACTTGATCCAATCTGGTGTATGAATGACCCTATCATTCTCCTAAAATGCCTGATAAACTAAAATTAATTTCATTCAATTTATTTTTAGTTATATAGGCCATTGGTGGAACTTTAAAATGTAGTCATTTAAAAAGAGAAGAGGAAAAATACACATTGCCAGGAGTCATATCAAAGGAGCAGCAGGGGGAAATAGAAGATCAGGTGTCAGCCCACCAGGAGGAAAATCACTGATGGGTCAATCTCCGGTAGGCAAGGCTTCAAGACCACAGACTCCAGAATGTCTTTTTCTTCTGCTGTGCCTTTACATGTTTGCCTCTGCTATCTTTCTCTGGTATCTGACATGGTGTGATTGGGTGTGGGGAGATTCCCCACTGCCTGTAATGTAGTGTGTTTATCTCATGGATATGTCCTGTTCTACTGGGCATTTTTACCTGTAGATTATTATGAAGATAATTTCTTCTTAAGCTGTACTGTCTAATTGATAATAATAATGTTAGTTTAAATAGGGTTTTGATGATTAAAAAAAAATAAAGCAAGGAAGTATCCCACAGCTAGAGCACATGAGTTTCTACTGAGGACCTGTATAGACTGTGGCTTACGTTAATGATTAAGGAAAACAGTTGAGTCCCAGCAGCCCAGCTAGTTTAAACTCTTCTAATCTTAATGTAGGGTGATGTGTTCACAGGTTTCAGGGTGCATCATGGCTGAAATAAAGCTTTGAAAGTAACTTAAAGTTAGACTAAGATGTTTTTGACAAATAGCTTTGAGGTGAAAAACCCAATAAGACAATGTAAAGTTTTAAAAAGGCACATAGTTGAGTGAGGAACTTTTTAAGGTGAAGGAACAAGAGCAAAGCAGCCCAATTATCATTAGCTGGCATGTCTTTCTTGCTAGGATTGGTTGATGACCAAACGTGATGATTAATTCCTTATACCCATTTCTGCCCTCAATCTCCTGATAGAAAAAAAAAAAACAACTGATGAGTGGGTATGCACCCTAAAGATTTAAAGTAGAGCTGACTGATTATTTTTTTCATATATGAAAGTTTAGGTTTGTGATTCCTTTAAGATTCCTTATAAGATTATCTTTCAAAATAAATAATAAAGTGATTGGTCCTTTCTTTGTAACTGCAAAATGCAGTCTGTCAGTAAAAGAATATCTTGCTTGCACTCTGTTAATATATAACAAGTTGCTTGGGTGTGAATGTATGTGGGTTCTTGTAATTTTTTTCACCTGTAATATGTAAAATGTTTAATCATGTAAGGGATATGGAAAACATGCTGTTTTTCACTTGTGTTCACTGTAATCATTCACTTGAAAAACAGACTGTAACCACATTGTAATTTTTATGTTGCCTGAAAGATTTTGCTGGGGTATATAAGTTGTAAGGGGAAGAATAAAGAGAGAGTTAAAATGAGTTAGAAGGAAAACATCAAGAATGAGAGAATAAGAAAATAATAAAGATAGAATTAGAAGAAAAACATCAAGAATAAAGATAGAGTTAGAAGGAAAATATCAAGAATGAGAGAAAGAAATCACCAGGAAAATAAAGAATAGAGAATGCAAAAGAAGAATAAAGGAAAGGTTTAAAGGAAACCATCAAGAAAGGTTACCCCCTTACTCCCTCAGATAAAAAGGTCATAGTACGCACCAACTCCGTGGATTCCCTTTGAGTCCTGTGCTGGTGGAGGCTGGGCTCAGGCAACGATAGTGAACTTTAGTCTGCTTTTCTATTTTTTCATTAATTGTAATTGCAGGAATATATGTATATGTTTTTAAATATAACCCACTCAGTCCATATGACATTACTTTATGTATGTTTTCAGGGCTGGTCATTTGTCATTGGACAACCAATTGCTTTGTTCTTCCCTAGGAAAGACCACTTCTCCCACTCTCCACTTTCCTCAGTTACCTGTAGTTCTTTGTGTAGAGCTGAGGTCTTGTGGGCATTTCCCCAGCCACTCTGGCATGGTCATTGGTGTCACCCTTGTTCAGCTCCCATGTAGGCAGTCATGTTGTTGAGAATTTATGGGTGTAGCTTCTGACATTACCAGGAGACACGGTCTCATGAGAAACTCCCTGGCACTATGACTCATACAATTCTTAAATAATCATTGTCCATCTGGAATTCTCCTTTAGAAAATGGTCTGCTCAGATTATTGGGCCTTTATTGATTGGCAGCTTTGCTTCTTTGAAGTTTCATTTTTTGCAGTCCATTAAATATTCTAGATATTAGCTTCTGTCTGAGGTATGGCCGGCAAAGATTTTCTCCTATTCTATAGACAGTCTGTTAATTCTTTTGACAGTTTCATTGGTTATGGAGAAGCATTTTAATTTTGTCTAACCCCAACTGTCAGTTCTTGGAGCTGTTTCCTGTGCTGTCAGGATTCTATCCTGGATTTTGGTGCCTGTACTATGTCCTCAGGGTTTCTTCCTTTAGCAACCTCACTGTTTCTGGTTTTGAAATAAATATTTGATCTGTTTTTAACTGATTTTTGTGAGGGGTGAGAGATATGGGTCTAATTTTATTATACTTCAGATAGATATGCAATTTTGATAGCACCACTTGTTGAATAAACTATCTGTTTTCCAGTACATATTTTTGACACCTTTGTACTGAAGGTGAACGAGTATAGCAGGGAAGGGGAACAGAGAGATTGTGGGTAGAAAGGAGAGGAGAATCAACCAAAATGAAATATTATGTAAACCTCATGTAGAAAACTATTATTTTATAAGATAATTTTAATAATCAAAATAAATACAAAATTTAAAATGTGTGTTGAGAGCAACAAAAAATAAAGCTATGTATCATTACACTGATTGTATCATCTTCACAAAGCCTTGTCATACTATCATGAAATCTTCAGAGTCATGGCTTTGTTGATTGGGCAAAGTACTGAGTACACACATTGACCGGGATCTGACATGAAGCAGATGCATCAATAAATGTTATCAATTACATGAGTTAATTTTTGAATAGTGATTTTTGAAACTATAAACAAGTTGCATTCCTTTTTTCATGTTTTGTAGAATAAAGATCAAAATAATTTTAACTGTACTTATGAACTGAGATATGGGTGCGATCATACAACTTAATACAGTTGAAACTTTAAGCAACCCAGAATGTTAGCATTCAGTTACAGAGTAACATCATTAAAGATGCCTGCCATATTCTCCACAGGCTGTGATTACAGTATTTACACCATTCAAGATTATAACCTAGTACTTCAATGACTTTTAAAGAATATAATTTTAATTTTATCATTTTCTCCAATAACTAAACTTTTCAAATGTCTTTTATCCACTAAAATTTACATCTAGTCAGAAACAGTTTTGCTTTGTTCCTAAGAGAGACCATTTTACGCAAATAAACAAACATAAAACAAGATCATTAATATTGATCAAGTCTTTGTATTCCTTTCATCAGAACTGGTTGTGAAAATGTACTTATTTTAAATATTTCATAGTTAAATCATATTGATTTATTGCTTTTCCATTCATGGCATGTAAAACAGTTCATGAGAAATGTATTTTTTTTTATTTTGGCAGGCAGAATGAAGTAATTTTCCATTTCTGAGTAGGGAATTAGTACTCGAGAAATGTGATATTGAGAGGGATGTAATAGGAAGACAGTCTCTGCTGCCCTTCTGGTTTATGGGGCTTTCTATACATCAAGAAATTCACACCAAGGAAAAGCTTTTAAATCTCATGAAAGTGAGACAACTTCTGGCCAAAAAAGGACAGTTTCTTTTGCAGCAGCCATTTCAGTATGTTGTATACGACCTATGGTGCTGTGCCCCCAAATTTGCTCCTCCCCATTAGTAATGACACTCATCAATTCCTGAGCAAGGCAGGTGTCTTTGTAGAACATGATCCTTTATGACTCCTCCCTTCCTTCAATGCCATCATCAATCCAACTGTGAACCTCATTTCCACCACCCCCTAAAAAGCACAACACTAAAACTCCCACATCCAGTGCCTGGCCTCTACTGTCGTTCTCTGACCTGCTCCGCTCACCTGCCCTGCTGCATCTGTCTTCCTGCTCCAGTCCACACTGACTGCAAAGATGCAAATTCTTATCCAGTTTGAAGTTTCTTACCCTTCCAGTGTTGGCCTCACTCAGTCTCGGTAGGAAAGGGGTCTGCCTGATCAACCTTCATTGGTTGCCGCCCTGCTCGTCTGCTCCCCACACACACACCCTCACTGTGTTCTCTGACACCCTGAGAACCCCAATAGTGACAAAGAGAACGTACAAAATGGGCCTCAGATGATCCTCAAAACAGTGACAGATTTGGTCCAAAGATGTTTAAGTCATCAGTAGAAAAACAGAAGCATCCAGCTTCCTTGCCATTCTCTCCCACTAGCACATCTTTAGGGCAGAATGCAGCCTCCAGAATCTACAGGCGGAAGATGGAAGACAATTTTGACAGCAGCAGAAAAGAAAAAATAGGTACATAATGGCTTCAGCTAGTAAGGACGTCTCAAAACAAAATGGAACAGACCAGGGTGATAAAGAATGACCCAGTGGCAAGATCATGATGGAAAGACGTGCGGAAATGACCAGCCACACTAGTGGAAGCCCATGAACTGTAGACTAGTGGCTGTGGAGCCCCCATGGGACTGGACTAGGCCCTCTGGATACGGAAGACAGTTTTTTGGCTCGAACTGTTTGGGGGGTATCAAGGCAGGGGGATCAGGATCCATCCCTGGTACATGGGCAGGCTTTTGGGAATCCGGTGCCTGTGGTATGACTCCTTGCGAAGCCTTGGTGCAGTGGGAAGGAGCTTGGACCTGCCTAGGCTCAGTGTGCCAGGCTCTGCTGACTCCCCATGGGAGACCTTGATTTGGGAGAGGTGGGGATGTGGGGTGGCTTGGAAGAGAGGGCTGGGCGGTGGGAGGAGGGAGGAGGTGGGATCTGTGGGTGGTATGTGGAATGAGTAGAAAATGTCTTAATAAAGAAAAATGAAAAAAAAAGAATGACCCAGTGGAAAGGAAGACAATATAGCCAACCCCCCCCCAAAAAAAACACGCATGTTAGAAACTGAGAAAGACCCCAGTACTGTATAACTATGTCTTTTTTTTTTCAGGCTTTGTGGGCACTGTCAGGGGCTGATATTGATGGACAAGGGTGGGAAAGAAAGACAGACAATACTGAAAAGAATGTTCAGCAAGACTGATAAAATATTTTCTTCTATACTATGGACAAAAACAATTAGTGATAAACTTCAAGTGTTTAAGTGTAGGCAGAGTTTTCCTGTCCTGACCGCCCACTCCCCATCCCAGCAGCTGCTTCCAAGTTACCACAAAGAGGCATAATATTATTTATAAATGATCAACCAATAGCTCAGGCTTGTTACTAGCTAACTCTTATACTTAAATTAACCCATATTTCTATTTATGCTTTGCCACATGGCTCATGACTTGTTACCTCATTTTTTATATGTCCTGCTTGCTTGGTGGCTGTCTGGCATCTCTGACTCTACTCTCCTTCTTCCCATCATTCTCAGTTTAGATTTCCCATCTAAATTCCTGCCCAGCTACCTGCCTGTCAGCTTTTTATTAAGCAATGAGAGTAATACATATTCATAGTATAGAAAAGAATTGTTCCACAGCATTTCTCCCTTTTTTTCTAATTAAAAAAGAAGGTTTTAACCTTACTATAGTAAAACTATATATAACAAAAAGTTTAAGTAAGAATTACAGTAACAATATCCAGTCTATTTGCATTTGGCAAAATTAGAGAAAATACTTAATTATCTATCTTACCTTGGTGAGTCTACAGTTTTGTGTCTAATTTATCTTTTATCGTAACTAAGGAAAACTATAACTATCTAATCTTCAACTCCATCAAAGACCTCAGAAGGGTGAAATGTTACCTAATGACAGGGACATCAGGCTTCCTGGACAGTCACTCAAAGTTCTTCTGTAACATTGGGGCATCCAACTCTGGCCTATAGACCTAGCATATCTGACTGACTTTCCTGTAAAGCAGGGAATTCTGAAAGACTGTCTTATCTTCTCTTGACAAAGTTCAGCAGTTGCCATTTTTGTTTCCTGCTGGTCCAGTCTGGACAGTAACTGTCAGCAATTGAGGCAAAAGAAGTTTCTTTGCCCACATGGCAAGTTTATAAAGAAAATAAACCCCACATTGAGTTTCTTCGATGCTCATCATCTTCTCTGAAGTGCATTGGTACTGCCAGGAGCAGAGGTGTCTCATTTTAAATGCCATTTTCTGTAGGTCTTTGAGGTGTTTGAAGATTACCTATCTATCTTTGTATTATCTAGAAAACCTAACTAACATGACTATAAGTGTGACTATTATGATGACTATTAATCTGTATTTCTTAATTATACATTATATTTTTAATTGAGCTGCATAAACACAGTACCTTAAACAAGAGTAGAAATATACATACAGTATAACAAAATTAACTTTAAATTTGTTTCAATAAACTAAAATCTATACCGATGTAAAATATTTTGAGATTGACTGGTTTTTTTTGGATTAAAGTAGATTCAATAATCTACCCTTTTCCCCCATCATTTCCATATCATTAAAGAGAAATAATTGAATCCCATTACAGACTATGTGTTTGAGATGACTTGATGGGAAAAGGAATGAACACAAGTGGGAGGTCATTAAAAGAAATGACAGAGCCAGGCCATGCTCCTGTGTTTAGTTATTTCTGAGTGTGCAAGAATCTACCCTTGCAATGATGGGAACATAGGAATCAGATGGGGTTACAGGATTCTGAACAGAAGGGGTTTTAATAAGGGGCATAAGGAAGGATTCCTAGAGAAGGGAAGAAGAAAGAGATCATCATGTCATCAGAGGGAGTGTGGGAAAGTGCTGGGGAGAGAAGATGACAGATGGTCTGGCTCAGATGCAGAACACAGAGTTTTGTTTTGTTAGGTTTTTAAGATGTATTTTTATGTTTTGTTTGTATATATGTTTTGTGAGTGTATGTGTAAATGTATGTTTATGTGTAAGTGTGTGTGTGTGTGTGTGTGTGTGTGAGAGAGAGAGAGAGAGAGAGAGAGAGAGAGAGAGAGAGAGAGAGTATGCCATGTGTGTATGGGTGCTCACAGAGGCCAGAAGAGGTTGCCAGAATTCCCAGAGCTGGAGTTATAGGTGGCTGTGAGCTGTGGTATGAGTCCTCTAGAAGAGCAGCAAGTGCTTTCAACTGCTGAGCCATCTCTCCAGCCCCTAGTTTTTTGTTTTATTTTGTTTTTAAGATTAACCTCTCATGCCTCAGCTTCTTCCTCTTAAGTGAACTCTAAGTGACTACCTAATAGTGAGCTAGTGCATAGAGTTTAGAATTCTTAACAGATACAAATTAATACTACTTCCTCAATTGTAAAGAAATTTCTTTTGTCATAACAAATGACCATACACAAATTATTTTAATAAGAATATCTCACATTTTTATGCTGATAATTTTCTTGCAATTCATTTATACACAAAGCAACATGATTTCATATTCACAGATGAGAAAGCCAAGAATTAAAAAAAAAATCTGGCTTGTCCAATTTCACATACTGGTAAGTGATACACACATTCATGACCCAAATCCAGGAGTTCTGAGGCTAAAATCTATAGATTTGACACTCAGTTGCCATTCTAAATAAGAGAGAACCTTGGCATTTTCCCAAAACCCAAGAAACCATGGTCACCACCAGAGTGAAGACGTAAAAACAACTTAACTAACATGAGCAAATATCTTGTTCTCTCTTAATTGCTTCTTGCAGAGGGCTATGTGATCACAAACTCTAACAGTATTCCTTACATTCAAAGCCAAGAACAAGGGGACAATGACATCAGCTGTTCTGTGTGTTCGTGTGTGGTGTATGTATATGTGCATATGTGTGTGCAGGTGTACATGAAGGTCATAGATCAACATCAAGTAGCTTCACCTATTGCTCACCTTATGTATCTTAATTTTTACATTTATTTATTTTGTGTGTATATGTAGAGGCACATATGCAACTACATGTGTGGGGAGGTTAGAGGATAACTTATAGGAATTCGTTCTCTCCTTCTACCCTGTGGGTCCTAGGAATCAAACTCAGGTGGTCAGGCTTGGTGGCAAGTGCCTTTACCCTCTGAGCCATCGTGCCAGCCAGCTTTCAACTTATTTTTTTGATACAGGTCTCTCATTCAATGTGAAGCTCACTGATATACCTGGGATGGCTGGGCAGCAAGCCCCCAGTATCATCCTGACTCTGCCTTCCAGTCATGGAATTACAGGTACATGCTACTACACCTGGCTTCCTATACGGGTGCTGGGGATCCGAACCCAGACCTCCAGGCTTGCAGAGCAGTCACTTCACCCACTGAACCATTTCTGCAGCTCTCCATTTGTACTAAGAGTAGAACAAAAGGTTTTTCAAAAGCTGCCATCAGAATGAGCTCACACAGCTAGTCGGACTAAGCTTTAGACTAACCCTTAGTCTAATGATGAGGTCAATGGAATGGGGAACCCAAGAACTTGTAGGGCTCAGCTCTTAGACCTGGCAAACTAAGAGGGGACCATGCTTGGAAACAGAAAAGAGGAATGAACGTTAGGAAAGCAGTTAACAGTGCCAGCCAAAAAGATAAAGAAATTATTTTGCAGATTAGGGAAGCTGTGAAATCAAACAACAGCTAATATGTACTGAGGCATTAATCTCCCCCCAAGATAGTAAAGGGGGGAAGTCAAGTTCAATGAAATCAGAGTGTAAGAGAACAAAATATGAGGTCAGTTGTGAGAACCCTGTTTTCATTCTCCAGACATCGAACAACAAAATTAACTGAAGACCTGAAAGAGGTAGCCACCTTTTCCCGCTGTTACTGGATCACTCGGTAATGCAAGCACAGAAATATGCTTCATTTCATCTGTATGAACTAGATGAACATTTTGTTTTGTTTCATCCCA
>CABHPH010139736.1:0-14034 GCA_902168325.1 Peromyscus nudipes
AGGTTCACTGGAGGCAAATAGACCACTTTGGGAGCATGCTTAGTAGTTCTGATCAGCAATGTCAGTGAGAACCAAGCTGGAGGTGGGACTGAGGATAGTTTCACAGTATCTTGGGATGGCTGGGAAGTAAATTGGATAGGATTTGGTGATGGACTGGATACAAGAGAGGATCACGGTCTTAATGCCAACACTGAGTCTGAGATGGGATTGCTACAAAATTAAATCAAGCCTAGCCTGGGCAACACTGATTTTCAACCCATACCGGGCTGCTAGAGTGGCACTTTATTTCATCCTTCTCCCCAAATTGCACAGGGAATCAGATGTGGTTCATGCTGTGATACCAGCACTTGGAAGGCAAAGTCTGGTTCTAGCAGCAGTCAGAGAGGGCATCATGTCTCTTGGAATTGAAGTTATGGATGGTTGTAAACCACTATGTAAGTGCTAGAAACCCCAAGTCCTCTGGAAGAGTAACACGTACTCTTAACCTCTGAGAAGCAGACACAAAAGCTTTAGGCCGGATGTGGTGATGCACACCCAGCACTCAGGAGGCAGAGGCAGTGGATATCTGTGAATTTGAGGCTGTGAATTTGGTCTACATAGAGTTCCAGAACAGCCAGGGCTACTTAGAATCTGTCAAAAAGGAAAAGAAAAGAAAGCTTTAGATGTAGCTTTTCATACTCAGATTTTTTTGTTCTTGTTTTTTAGAATTGTCATTTTATGTGTACAGACGTTTTGCCTGAATGTATGTGTGTGCTTCATGTATAAGCCTGGTGCCTGAAGAGTTCAGAAAAAGGCATCAGATCCCCTGGGACTGGCGTTATAAACTGTTGTGAGCCACCACGTGGGTGCTGGCAGTAGAACCTGGCTGCACTGGAAGGACAGCGATGCTCTCAACTGCTGAAGCTCCCTCTCCAGCCCTCCTCACGCCCTCTCCAGCCCTCCTCACGCTCTCCTCACACTCTCACAGCCTAATTTTGCAAGAAACAACTTAGATCTAGTTCCTCATCTATCGCTCTTTCCATGACTTTGTGTGGAAAGGAACTAAGAATTAAGGGGAACTACAATGTCTGTCCTCATTTTAGCTGTCCCAGTGCTATTACAGATTCTATACTCCACTAATTAGCTTTTCAAGTGTAGGGATTAATGAAGGTCTCTTAATAGAACCATAGAGTTCAAATTAATAACACCTGTCCTAGCATGTGAGGCAAGGGATGCTGGGCAAGAAGAAGGGAAAGTCTGGGGATGAGACCACATAGCTGGGAAATAAGAGAGGTGGGATTCAGTCAGACTATAAACTTAAAAATAACTTGTTTATGAGGAATTTCTCAAGAATGGACAGATTAACCTCCATCCTGTGTATTTCTATTTGTGTGTATATGCTCTTGTGTGCAGGTGTGCATGCATATGTATGTATGGAGATGAGAGATTGACATCGGTGGTCTTTTTAAATTGCCCTCCACTTTATTGAGACAATATTTCTCGCTAAACTTGCTACTCACTGATTCCACTAGATTTGCTGGCTGCCGTACCTTAGGGATCCTCCTGTTTCTGCCTCTGGGGTGCTGGGACTACAAGCCTGCACATTTGTGCCCAGCTTCTTTACTTGGGTGCTGGGGATGGAACTCAGGTTCTCATAATTGCATGGCAAGCACTTTATGACTAAACCATCTCACCAGCTCCCAAAAGTGTATATTTTAAATTAAAAGCACATAGAGAGGCTGGAGAAACAGCTTAGCCATTAAGAACTCTTGCTGCTCTTTCAGAGGATCAGGGTTCAGTTCCTGGCATCCACATTGGGTGGCTCACAACAGTTTTAACTCCAGTTCCAGGGGATCTGATGCTCTCTTCTAGTTTTTGTGGCATCTGCACACACATACGTAAAATAAAAAAGAGATGAATTTTCCTTTTTTACTGTATGACCTTGATTGGCTTGGAGCTCACTATGTAGGCCAAGCTGGCCTCAAACTCAAAGAGCTGCCTGCCTCTGCCTCCCAAGTGCTGGAATTAAAAACCTCTCATTTTTGAGACAGGGTCTCACTGTATAACCTTGACTGGCTTAGGGCTTACTATAGACCAGGCTGACCTCAAACTCAGAGATCTACCTCTGCCTCCCAAATGCTGGGATTAAAAACATCCCTTACCACACTGGCCTGAGACGTTTCTTGTTTTTCAGATCAGGCACACATACTCTTTCTTCCCAAAGTCTTTCCCCGACAAACAAATAACAGCAGTAGTGATACAACGAATGAAACCACCCAGGTGTGATGGCCCATCCCTGTAGCAGTTATTTGGGAGGTTAAGGTAGGAAGACTGCTCCATCTCAGGAGTTCAACAGGAGTCTAGAAGTAGCCTGGGCAATGTAGTGAGACAACATCTCAAAACAGTGGTGGGGGGGGGGATGCACTTCAGTGGTCAAGTCTTGCTTAGCATATACAGGGTTCTAGATCTGATATCTAATATCATAAACAAACTACCCTGAACAAAGGCAAGCATGGTAGCTTGTAATTCCAGCACCAATGAGGCAGATGCACAAGTTCAAGGACAACTTGAGCTACATAGGAAAGCTCTTCTCTCAAAAACCAAAAGCTGGACTAGGAAGATGGTTCAGTAGGTAAGGATACTTTCTGTTCAAATATGAGGGCCTGAATTCAAAGTTCTAGAGTTCACAGAAAAAGCCAGCTATGGTTACTTGTGTGTATAAATCCAGTGCTGTAGGGAAGGAAACAGGGTTTTACTGGGGCTTACTGACTGCCAGCCTAACTCCAGGTTCAGTGAGAGACCCTGTCTCAAGGGATTAAGATGGAGAGTGACAGAACAGGAACCTGACATCTCTGGCCTCCCTGAACACATGTGGGTATACATACCAATATACAGGCATGCCCATACACCACATACACAAATAAATACAAATAAACTTAAAATTAAAGCAATGACAACATCCCAGAAAAGCTAACCAACTAACCAAACAAAACCTCTACTTAAACTGAAATTCCAGTACCTAATGACTTTGGGTAAGTAACAAATCAGAATGAAGGGACATGCAGGTTCCCAAGTGCCCACAGTTAGAATGCTGAGATATGGATGACAGCACATGGTGTGTTCTAATGGTATTGCTTTTTGGAGGCTATACATGGACTGTCTGCACATCTCTTTCTTCGTGTTTCTGGGGATGAACTTAGGGTCTCATGCTGTATGTTAGGGAACATCTCTGCCACTGAGCTCCATATCCAGCCCCATTCATTATTGTGTGTGTGTGTGTGTGTGTATGTATGTTTACATGAAGGTGTATGTGAGTGTGCTTGCATGTGTGGGAATGTGTTTAGAGGCCAAAGGTCACTTTGATCACTCTTCACCTTACCTTGTTGTTGTTTGTTTGAGACTGGGTCTCACTATGTATCTTTGGCTATCGTGGAACTCATTATGTAGACCAGGCTGGCCTCAAACTCACAGAGCTCTGCCTGCCTCTGCCTCCGAGTGCTGGGATTAAAGGTGTGCACCACCAAGTCGGGCGGTGGTGGCGCACGCCTTTAATCCTAGCACTCGGGAGGCAGAGGCAGGTGGATCTCTGTGAGTTCGAGGCCAGCCTGATCTACAGAGTGAGATCAGGATAGGCACCAAAATTACACAGAGAAACCCTGTCTCAAAAAACCAAAAAGTAAAAAATAAAATTAAAAAAGAAGAAAAAAGAAAAAAGGTGTACACCACCATTCCTGACCTCTACCTTTTGAGACACAGTCACTCACTATCTTAGTTTGGGTTTCTATTGCTGTGAAGAGACACTATGACCATGGCAACTCTTATAAAGGAAAACATTTAATTGGGGCTGGCTTACAGCTCAGAGGCTTAAGTCCATTATCATCATAGTGGGAAGCATGGCAGCTTGCAGGCAGACATGATGCTGGAGTAGGAACTGAGAATTCTACATCTTTTTTTTCTGCCTTTTTTTAATTTTTTGAGACAGAATTTCTCTGTGTAGTTTTTTGGATCTTGCTCTGTAGACCAGGCTGGCCTCGAACTCACGGAGATCCTCCTGGCTCTGGCTCCTGAGTGCTGGGATTAAAGGTGGGCAGTATCGCCCGGCTTAGAATTCTACATCTTGATCTGCAGGCAGCAGGAGAGACAGTGAGCCATGAGCCTGGGCTTGAGCTTCTGAAACCTCAAAGCCCAATCCCCCAGTGACACACTTCCTCCAACAAGGCCACACCTCCTATACTGTCACTCCCTGAGCCTATGCGGCCTTCTTTATTCAAACCACAACACCCGTTGAACCTAGAGTTCATCCATTTGGCTAGGCTATCTGGTCAGTGATCTCTTGGGAATCTTGCCGTCTCTGTCCCTGCCCCTGGGTTACAGACATGTGCCTCTGTGCCTGGCTTCCTGGGGACCTGGACTCGGGTCCTCACGTTTGTGCAGCAGGCTCTTTAATGACTGGGTCATATCCCCAGCCCCTCGTTTCTTCTGAATACAGATGTCGCTCTCTAATTGTTGTTTCTTTCTGAAAGGACATTTGAATTAGCTTTAGCAGAAGAGAGATGGAGGAGCCGTAGAATATTAAGGATGAATTCAGGAAGGCCTGAGACCATGGAAAACTTGCCTGCACTCTATACTATTTTTCAAGGAGAGGTATGTTGTGCACTTTGAAACTTCCCTTTTAGAGTGTATTAAGAGCATACTGAGGGAGGAAAGCATCTGGGGTTATTCTCCTGTCCACGTGAAACTCTCGAATGGGAAGGCCGCTGGGCCCCATGGTACACTACACCTTCTCTATACTACAGACTTCTGTGTGCTTGACACTTTCATTTCAGTGCCTGAAAGCATCTCTAACTTAGATGTTAAACTTTTTAACCCCGCAAAATAGGTTTTTTTACCAGTCTTTTTCCAGTTTAGCAGACGGAATTGTTATCCATTTGGTGCCAAAGCTAGGAATCTGGTCTTATACTTGATTTCATCCTTTGACTTAGTCTTGCGTTTCCCTCTCTAGTTCCTCCAGGAGTTCTAATTATATCTCTAGTCTACATGCTTATTTATGCCTTTGCCACCCTTAGTCCAGGCTCTTCATCTCTTGCTTGGCTCTGACTGGAATTTGCCACTTCTGTTGCAGCCTCTCTCCAATCTGTTCATGCACTGCACCCAAAATAAGATATCAAAAACAGATCATAGCTAGGAATGTGGCTGAGTTGGTAGAACACTGGCGCAGGAATCAGGAGGCCCTTGGGTTCTGTCCCCAGCACCACAAAAACGGTGGTGCAGCCCTGTAATCCTAGTACTGAGGAGATGGAGGCAGGGGGATTAGGAGTTCAGCTTAGGTGGTTAGGGTTGGTGGCAAGCACTGTCCCTGCTGAGCCATTTGCCAGCTCTGATTTTGGTTAATTTTGAGATTTTGAGACAGGGTCTTACTGTGTAGCCTAGACTGGTCCCAAACTTACTTTGTAGTCAAGCCTTGGCCTCAACTTACAGCAATCCTCCTGTATCAGGCTTCCACATGTTGGAATTACAAGCATGAATTACTACACTTGGCCTAATATGTGTTTTTTATGTGTTACCATTAAGAAGGATGGTCTGAGGGGAGAGAGAACTTCACAGCTTTTCAAAAAAATAATTTTTTTGAGGCAGGGTCTCACTTTGTAGTCCTGGCTAGCCTAGAACTCACTCCGTAGACCAAGCTGGCCTCAAATTCACAGAGATCCACATGTCTTTGTCTCCTGGGTGCTGGGATCAGAGGCATTTGTCATCACCACACCTAACCTCTTTGTTTGTTTGTTTGTTTGTTTGTTTGTTTGTTTGTTTGTTTTTGAGACAGGGTCTCCACTAGGTATCCTAGGTTGGTCTCTGTCTCGTAGGATTTCTGTTTCTTTGATAAACACCATGACCAAAAGCAGCCTGGGGAGGAAAGAGTTTATTTTACTTACCTTCCACATTATAGTCCATAAGAGAAGTCAGGACAGAAACTCAAGGTAGGAGCCTGGAAATAGGAACTGAAGCAGAGGCAGGGAAAGACGTTGCTTTTGCCTTGCTTCCTATGCCTTGCTTCCCCTGCTTTCTTAAACAACTCAGGACCACCTGCCCAGGGGTGGCACCATCCACAGTGGGATGGGCCCTCCCATATCAATCATTAATCAAGAAAATGCCCCATAGACCAGTCTGGTGGGGGCATTTTCTTCCCAAATAACTGCAGCTTGTACTGTGTTGACAGTAGACTGGACAGTCTAGACATCATGTGGAACCCGGGCCAGCTGGGCACTTGTGAACTGCGACTCCCTTCCCTCTCCTCCAGCTTGTACTGTGTTGACAGTAGACTGGACAGCCTAGACATCATGTGGAACCCGGGCCAGCTGGGCACTTGTGAACTCGGTTCCCTTCCCTCTCCTCCAGCGTGTGCTGTGTTGACAGTAGACTGGACAGTCTAGACATCATGTGGAGCCCGGGCCAGCTGGGCACTGGTGAACTCGGTTCCCTTCCCTTTCCTCCAGAGCGGTGAAGGACGTCATAGTTCTGATTGCTTTTTCAGCAACACGCGGCATAAGAGGACGTGTTATCCAGACAGACTTATGCATGCCTGTAATCCTGGCCCTTGAGAAGTGCAGGCAAGGGAATCCAATCCTGTTCAAGCCAGTCTGGCTACAAAGTGAGAGTCTGTCTTGAACAAACCAATTAAAAGAGAAAACAAGCCAGGCGTGGTAGTGCACACTTTTAATCCCGGGGAGGCAGGAGCAGGTGGATCTCTGAGTCACCTGTCTACAGAGTGAATTTATCCACTAATATTTACATGGAGAACCAGTTACATTAAGATTGAAAACAATGGCCAGGTGTGGTGTCTCAACCTTTCATCCAGCATTTAGGAGGTAGAGGCAGCCCCAACTCTGATTTCAAGGCCAGTCTGGTGTACATAGTAAGCTCTAGACCAGCTAGAGCTACACAGTCAGACCCTATCTAAAAACAAATAAGTAAGCAAACAAACAAATTTTTTTAAAAAAGGATAGAGCTCTTGAAGTGTGTTAGTGAGTGCGCGCGCGCGCACACACACACACACACACACACACACACACAGAGTCTGTGTTATGAATATCTCCATAAAACTAACTCCTTTTAGAGACTGAGTAGACTCTTCTCAGAAGCTAAGTAACCACCCATTGATTAATGAACGATGAAGCTGCGGTCCTAAATCTAAGTCTCTCTGCCAAGTTCTAGCTGGGGTTGTACAATTGCACTGAAACATATGGAGGAACCGGAAGCTGCATGAGAGATTGTTTTAAGTGAGTGCAACGGTAGGTAGACGGTAGATCAGGGTGTTTGCATGCTTCTGTTATAACATTTATCACAGTAATCGTTTTACTTCACTAACTGCTTGTAGTGATTTATCTTGGCAACCCATATTCTTTTAAAAACAGGTTAGGCATCTATATTTTAAAAGCTATTTTTATTTCATGCTCTGGTTTGGTACCTAGCATACATAGCTGCTGTATAAATATTGGAATATGACTGTGCCTCCAGCTGGTAGGACGAGTTGTCCTTGAAGAAACTAGGATTCATCTCTTTATGGGCTTAGCAGGGGTGGTAGCAGTGTGCAGACTGAATAGATGAGAAGCCAGTATCCACTTGCTTCTCGTCCTCTGAGATCTCGCTGCCAGTATCTATTAAACATGGTGGGGGTGTGAGGATAGCAGTGGGAGCTAGGATTTGTCTTAGACGTGCCACAGACAAAGACATGCTTGCAAGTAATTAGTGTTGGTGAGGTAGAAATATCACTGGAGTAAAGTTTAAAAAATGTCTGTTCTGTGCCTGGGTGTGCTACTCTCTAACTTTGGACCAGGAACTCTGAGCCTCAGGTTCATCATTTGCATTATGAAGAGAACAAGTTTCAAGGCCAACGGAGGCTCTTATCCAAAGATGGAAATTAATTTTACCCAAGGCCTGAGTTTCAGTTGTGATAATTACTGAATTTCCCCTTTCTACCTCCTGAGTCATTTGAGTGACTGTTCTTGAGACCCCAGGATGACTGTGTGCTCATCTATGGCAGGTGCCATCCTGTTCATTTCAACTCTGAGTGCACCCTAGGAGACAGGAATGGAAACACCTGGTGCTGGAATACCTTTTCCTTACTGGAGAGTTGAATGTGTCTATTCTGAAGCACATTACCCTTTCCTTTTGGGAGAGGCAAAATTAAGGTCTGTTATTACCTCTAAAGACGATAATGTGACCCAGGAGCTTCAGGATTGAGAAGTTATTTTGCTTTAATTTACAGCAGCAAGGTGGTTTGGGCTCTAACTTCCAGATGCTGTTGTTAAGTTTTTCAGATAACTGTGCTCCTTAATAATGTCATACAGTGTGAGACTGCTCAACCTGTTTTTTGGAATCCTAGAGCAAATGTCAATCAAAGTGCTTTAGGTGAGACAGAAGGAAAACATTTGCTTTTGTTTTTATTATAGAAAGTCTTGGGGCTGGAAAGATGGCCCAGTGGTTAAGAACACTTGCTGCTCTTACAGAGGTCACAGGTTTTTTTTCTGGTACCTACATGGTGGCACATAGTCATCTGTAACTCCAGTTCCAGGTGATCCAGTGTCCTTTGACCTGTCTGGGCACCAGGCATGTACATCAGGCAAAACACTCATTTCTAAAATAAGTGAATGTAAATTATT
This sequence comes from Peromyscus nudipes, assembly GCA_902168325.1. Lineage (NCBI taxonomy): Eukaryota > Metazoa > Chordata > Mammalia > Rodentia > Cricetidae > Peromyscus > Peromyscus nudipes. The sequence goes on from CABHPH010139736.1 coordinate 8,637, forward strand.
TTTTTAAAAAGGGAACTACTTCTTCATCGGGGACCATTTTCACATAGAACAAATTGTTTTGTGAACTTGGTTAATTACTTTTTATCTCTGGTCCTCACTCATCCCATTTGAAAAATGACAGGATTGGACCAGCTAATGTCTTCATTGTTTTGTTTTTGAGATAGAATTTCACTCTGCCCATACACTTGGACTCATGGCAATCTTCCTGCCTCATACCTAGTTCCCCTTACCCCATATCCTCATGTTAGATCTGCAGGTGTGCACCACTGTGCCTGGATGGACCAGCTAATATCTAAAGTCTTCCTTTTTGAAAATACTTATATTTATTTTATGTGTGAGGGTGTTTTGTTTGCATGTGTCTGTGTACCACAGGCATGCAGCGCCATTGGAGGCCTGAAGAGGGCACTGGGTCTCCAGGAACTGGAGTTACAGATGGTTGTTGTCCACTGTGTGGGTGCTGGGAACAACAGCTGCTCTTAAACACTGGGCCATCTCTCCAGCCCCTTAAATATCTTTCTTAAAGCCCTTCTGGCTCCACCTTGCCATGATCTGATAATTGTACTATTTTTTGTTTGCTTGTTTGTTTTTGGTTTTGTTTTGGAACTTTTTGATCCTACTTTCTCATAGCTTGTTCGTTTGTATACCTCAGGAGTACAGAACTTGAGGGTTATAACCATTCCTTCATGGTGTGTCTTAGAGAATTAGTTCAGGCATTCTGTCCCTATGTCCCCATTTAAAAATGAGTAGAGAGGGGCCAGCAAGATAACTCAATGGTTATGGCACTTGCCACCAAGCCTGACCGCCTAGGTTTGATCCCTAAAATTAACTGATGGGAGGAGAAAACTGGCTTCTGTGAGCTGTCCTCGGACTTCTATACACACATACTATGGCACTTGTGTGTATGCATAACACTAAGTATGTGTTTTTTTAAAAATGCATCGGGCTGGAGAGATGGCTCAGTGGTTAAGAGCACTCTTAGCCACTCTTCCAGAAGACCCAGGTTTGATTCCCAGCACCCACATGGTGTCATACAATCATCTGTAACTCCAGTCCCAGAGGATTCAATACTTGCTTCTGGCCTCTGTGGGCTCTGCAGGCACATGGTATACAGACATACATACAGACAAACATCTATACCATACACATAAAAGTAATAAAATGTTCTTTTAAATGTGAATGTCTTTAGTCCCAGCACTCAGGAAGCAGAGGCAGGCATATCTCTGAGTTAAGGCCAGTCTGATCTACATAATGAGTTCCAGGCCAGCCAGAACTATACAGTGAGACCGTGTCTCAAAAAAACAACAACATGCAGAAAGCCAGTTATAGTGGCTTGTGCATACATTCTCAGCACTTGGGATTCTGAGCCCAGGGATTGCCATGAATTTCAGGTCAGCCTGGGCTACAGTGTAAGACCCTGTATTGAAACAAAACACTAAAAATATAAGAAATAAAGAATGATAAATAAAGAGGGGAATGAAATTCTAAAAAAAAATTATACTGTCTAATATTGAAGTGAGTAATGCTCATGTTTGGTGAAGCAGGAGAATGGCTCCAGGGACCCAAATTCTGCCCCTAGCTTGATTCTACCAGCCCTAATCTCTCTGTACTTCATCGTCTTGAATTATAAGTTATCAAAAATGATACACTGTTGAATGTACATGTGCTAGACTCCAGTGCCAGGCACATGATGTTTATCTTTTGCTACCTATAGCAGCAAACAAATGGAGTTTAGGCCACAGGTAGGAAATGGCAAAGTTGGAAGCCACACCTTCCACTGCAAAGCCCTCGCTCTCGTCTCACCTGCAACATGGGATGTTCCCATGCATACTCCTAGTCGATGCCAGGAGAAACCATGATGTCAGACATCACAGCTGTCACACTGCCTTTAGCCCTTACAGTTTTATCATGAGAAGGATCCAGGAACGGCTCTTGTGTGATTTAGACTGAGTTCAGCTTCCAGGGCTGCTACTCAGGAGTTCTGGACTTGGGTAGTCTCTCCATGCATCAGCTTATTATCTGTCACATGTGAATGACAATATCAACTCTGTACAGTCATGGGGTGTTTTGAAGTGTTTGTATGTAGTGAATACTGAAATGTTAGTGAACATCAGAGCAAGTGAGCATCTTATTGAGTCCTTTTGTCTTGTGATGAAGCCAAAACAGTGATTGCTTGAGGTGGAGGGATGAAAGGCTCTGGAAAGAATGCCGTTTAACTTCCTGCTCAGCCTTGCCCACACAGTGAGCTGGAGGCCAGCCTGCATTACCTGAGATCCTCTGTTGAATATAGGAGGAGGGAAGATTGGTTCTCGGTTGTGCAACATTGATTTTTTATTTTGTCTTTATAGGTTGCTATGGTGACAGACTATGGAGCCTTTATCAAAATCCCAGGCTGTCGGAAGCAAGGTGGGAGCCCATAACGGGGGAATCCAGCACTTCCATTGCGCTCTTTCTACTGTGGGCCCTACCACGTTCTCACTATGAGACTTAAAATATTCAGATAGTTGCTTATTTTACTTTCGTTTCAGTGTAGCAGTAGGGATACAGAGTTTTATGTGCATGAGTGTTTGCCTGCGAGTATGTGTGTATATGCACTATGTGTGTGCCTTCACCTTAGGCTTACCAGCCTCTGTTAAATGAACACTAAATGATGTTTGTGCCTAAGAAAGCCTGGAGAAGCATTTTAGCAGTATTTAGTGGCCCTGGCTTGTAATCTCAGCTCCCAGGAAGCAGAGGAAGGATGGATGCCAGAAGGTAAAGGGCAGCCAAAGACAGCAGTCTTTGAGACTCTGTCTCAAGAAATTAAAAACCAAACAACAACAAAAAGGAGCCAAGGAAATGGCACCAAGATCCTGAGGGATTGAGCCCAAATCTCCAGAACCCACATAAAAAGCCAGGCATGTCATACATTCTTGTAACCCCAGCATTGGAGGGCAGAGACAGTGGATCCCGAGAGCTCGCTGGCCAGCCAGTCTGACCTAAACTGCAAGCTTCATGTTCAGTGAGAGACCCTGACACAGGGCACTCAGCCCTGATGAGGAAAAGAAAATGAGCCTCGCCAGGTACAGACGACACAAGAGAGATTAAGGCAGGAGGACTGAACTGGAGCTAGTCTGGACCACATGGTTTAAAAAAATGAATTTTAGGATCTATGAATCAAAGCTGTACATCATAGCTCATGCCTTTAATTCCTGGAGGATCTATGACAGGTATTTCAGTGAGTGTGAGACCAACTGGGACTACAAGACCCTGCCACAGAAACAAAATCCGGGTCAGTAAAATGGCTCAGTGGGTAAAGGCACCTGCTACCAAACTGGGGACTTGAGCTCAGTATCCTGAACCCGCATGGTAGAAAGAGAGAGCTGACTCTTGCAAGTTGTCCTCTGACCTCCGCATGAGTGTCCCCCACATACACATAAAAGTTAGGAAAAACATGTAGTAAGTGCTGAGTGGTGGTGGCTCATGCCTTGAATCCCAGTACTCAGGAGGCAGAGGCAGGCAGATCTCTGTGAGTTCGAGACCAGCCTGGGCTACAAAGCGAGTTCCAGGAAAGGCGCAAAGCTACACAGAGAAACCCTGTCTCGCAGGAAAAAAACAAACAAACCAGGTGTGGAGTATTTGTGTGGCGTGCCCCTCCCTTGCCCTTTTGAAGAGCATGTACCCATATCTGTATTTGAAGGGATTGCATGTGTTCGGAAGACTATTGAACAGACTCCTCCCAGTGCCCTCCTGTGGGTGGTTGGCTTGCTGAGAGGGAGTCAGGAGAGGGATTTTTCACTTTATGGAGTCTTTTATATTTTTTTCTGTCAGAAGTCTGTCCTGATCTGTGGCTCATAAAGCTGCGCTGTTAGCCGAGGAGACCACTGTGCTGTGTATTTCATCTTTGCGTTAAGTGGCTTACCAGTGGTCTTCAAGCTGGCAGTCAGCAGCTGTAATTAAGTTCCTTGTTTTATGCTGGCTGGGACTTCGTGAGGTGGCGCTTACCCCACCCTCCAGGATTCACACCTCTTTCTGCCTAAAGACAGATTTTCTTGTTAATGTACTCGCCATGGCTGCTAGTGCCAATTTCCTGTGGGCACTTATGTGACACTTTGGGGACTTTGTGGAGATGAAAAGCCTGCTACCTTTCAGCAGTCAGTTTTCACCTCACTTGTGTCTGTTCCCTGTCAGATAATACCTGTGATAGTGGCTGACAGCTTACAAGTGGATCTGTCAGTCTGACAGCTGTGGCAGATTCACAGCGAGAGCTCAGGGAGCCAAATAATTAGGTGGGAACTGTGAGCTTTAATCCTAGCATCTCGTGTCGGTTTGGTGGATAACTTGAGCAGTGACTCCCCTACAGTGTGTCTAGCTTCTCCAAGGTGGGATATCATTAGGTCCCACCTTGAAAGGACTGAGCAATGAGGTCCCTGTGGTCTGAATGTAACAGCTTTAGTTTAGGGAGATGCTAATTTGAATTACTTTCTCTTTAACCACTGTTGAGTTGAAGACCTCTTCTTGGTGTCTTGATCGAAACTGGTCTTTCCTTTTTTTACATTCATTTGTTTTTTCTCTGTATGCAAATGTGGCTTGGGGACATGCCATAACATGTGTGTGGAGGTCAGAGTATAGCTGGGGGTTTCTCTTTTTACCATGTGGGTCCAGGTTTGAACACAGGGCATCAGGCTTGGTGGCAAACACCTTCCCCACTGACCCATCCGCCCTAGCCTTGGCTCTGGTGTAGCCAAATTTCTAAGTGGTTTTATTAAATAAAAAACACAGAGCCAAATATGGGGGTGAAAGCCTTAGAGACCAGGGAAATAGGAATAGCCACCAGCCACCTTACCTCACCAGCTCTGTAACTTCCAAAATACCACGACTTCCTATCTGTTAGTTATTTTTCGCTGTTGGTTATGCTACGGCGCTGCCCCCCCTTGGCTGGTCGCCGCCCGCGGCTGCCATGCCAGCAGAGGAGCGTGCTGATTAAAAGAATCATAACCATGGTTAACCTTTTTAGAGCTTTATTGGGGGGGGGAGGTAGAGAGAGAAAGAGAGAGACAGAGAGAGAAGGAGAGAGAGAAACAGAGAGACAGAGCGGGGGGAGGGAGAGAGAGGGAGCCCGATGGGAGGAAAGGAGCGGAGAGAAAGAGAAAGAACAGAGCGCCCACCCGCTTTTTAGGCTGGGACACCGGCGAAGGTTGATGACGTAATTAAAGACCAAACCCTTACATCCCAGCCTTTCCCTTATTATAAAAAAAAGCAGGTAGATGGGACTAGGGGCGTTGTTCCTCACAAAAACTGCTTCCAGCTGACAATTGGACGTCGGTTGGCTCTGGGGGGAATGGAGAAGGGGAGTTTTCCGAGGTAGACAGGCGTTGTGGGATGCTGTCTGTCATCCGTTGTTCTGGAGACATGTATCCCT
>CABHPH010139738.1:0-26434 GCA_902168325.1 Peromyscus nudipes
GGTTTGTACTTCACTCTCCTCAAGCTGAGAGTGTTGACATTTTCTAATATTTCTCATGCTCTAAGAGTACAGGGAAATCTTCCCAGGGTGTGGTTAACACACAGATCCCTGAGCACAGTCAGACATCTCCAGTCACAAATGTTGCTCATATGTTTGGGAACATGAATATGTAAGAACTTCTCTGTGAAAGGCGGCAACAAACTTTATTGCCACATGGCCATCCACAGAGTGTAGCCAGTGGCCTTTCCGACCAGTCACAGCTCCAAGCACCTGCTTCCCTTCCTGCTCCTGTGGCTATCACACCCATCTGCTCACCGAAATATCCAAGGGTCCAGCAGCTCCTGATCTATGCAACTGCCAGGAGTCAGAGCCACCTACATTTCTCCAAAGTCCCATTTTCCTTATACCAGGAGAATTATGGATCACAGTGAATGTTGTATCAAGATAAAAATAAATCTCCTTGTGTTTGAGTTTCATTGCAGAGCTTGTCTTTAAAAACATCTAAGTGTGTTCTAGTGCTCTGTCAACACAGTGCATGCCTTTTTTCCAGTACATGGAGATTTCTTCACTTTCATATGTGGACCTTGCATTCTACACCTAGCTAAGATTGCCCCTGCATTTTCTTGCTCTGCACTGTTCCACTCCCAGGTCCAGTGGCACCCTCTCTTTTAAGTTGGAGATTCTGTAGTGACCTCACTGGCAGTCTCCAGCTTTAAACTTTGCAGGCATCTTTGCATCTGTGTTCCTGGCTTGCCACTTCATAGTCACAGCTTGACAATGGCTGATGGCATGGTCCACTGGCCCTGCACACCTACCACTGGGGGAATTCCTGTTCTGAATTCTAATCTTTACCCAGAGAAGGCAAATATCATCAATCATGCTTTATTGTTGGTAATCCAAATCATGGGGGAGTATGACCATTTAGACCACCTGGTCTAGCTTTGTAGGGGAGGAATATAATATTTAATCTTTACCCTTGTAGGACCAATTCTCTTTAGACAGCTTGACTTTCCTCACAAACTAGAAGACAGACCAAGGGAATGGACTGATAAAGCAAAGATTAAACAACAACAACAAAAACGGCTGGTCAGATTTGGATCAACTTCAGTAGGACACAGAACATGGCTGTGTAGGAGCTCAGCCCCTGGCCCTGTGGCACAGTAGAGCCTTGGTGGATCAAAGGATGCCAAGTGGATTATGACATCCTGTCCTAAAGAAATGCTTCCTGCTAAGACATGTTTGCACACTAATACCTCCCACCTGACCTTCAGAATTTCACATAGCAGTCATATCAAGAGCCTCCAAAAGGCAGGAAGGGACTCTGGTCAACCTTGAAACCCATTCTTCAAAAGAATTCAGAATTATTTGGGTTTTGTCCCTCACTTGTTGGCAGGGAAGGGTCCACTCACTGCACATGTGGAAAGCTACTGGAATCTTTTTGTTTCCCCCCTTTTCTCTGAGTCTACTTGGTAATATTCCCCACATTTGAGCTGGTTTATCTGAAGAGGAGATTGGAAAATCTAAATCTGAAAATTAATGGCAGATCCCATCTGAATATTCAAGACTGATACCCCCAAGAGCTTATTGTAGAGGCACAGAATCTTGTTAGTGCTTAAATTCATTGTTCAAATAATACAAAAGCCAAATGGGTATTTGCTTCTCGGGAAAACTTGAAGTTATGGGTAATAATTAGTTACAGTATTAGCTCTTTAATTATGTGTGGCCCACAGAGATGCTCAGCTCTCAAGCAATTACATCCTCATCACCTATGTCAGTGGCTCTCAACCTGTGGGTCACAACCCCTTTGACAAGTCTCTATCCCCCAAAATATTTATGACTCATAACAGAAGCAAAATTACAGTTATGAAGTAGCAATGAACATAATTTTATAGCTGGGGGCTGGGGTCACCACAACATGAGGAACTATACTAAAGGGTCTCAGCCTTGGGAAGGTTGAGAACCACTGCTCTAGATGCTGGCAGGACATGAATCTCAGGACCACTCTGGAATCCTGACACAATTTTCACGAGAGGCATATTCCTTGATGGGGATGTCACACTATACACACTATAGCCCTGGATCAATGCATGCATCAAGCTCAGATCAACAGGCCTCAGAAAAAAAAACTCCAAAACTGCACTGTATATGTACATCCATTTTCTGATAATTATTTCCTTAATAGTACAAGTTTATAGGACATTTACATTGATTTACATAGTCCAAGTAACATTGAGTATAGGGAGAGTATACAGTAGGTTATATGCAATCCTTAATATATTTATATGAGGGAAGTGGGCAGCTTGAGCTTGGGTGTTTGCAGGGATTCTGGAAGTGGGCACAGTTACTGTGGTAAATTATAAATTTTATTGACAGAACCCCCTAAATATATAAGGAACTGAACTTGTGTTCTAACTTTCAAAATCATATTAATTTTTTTTTCACTTTCACAGACTATATTGATAAATACAAAATAAATACTTTAAAGGTTGAATGTAGAAGAACTGAGTGGAATTGAAAACATCTGAAGGCTGTGTGTGAAGCATAAGTGTCTAAAACTGTAGGCAAATTAAACCAATTTTATAAAAACATTAGACTTGAAAAAGATTGCTCTTCATTTTTTTTTTTTTTTTTTTTTTTTTTGGTTTTTCGAGACAGGGTTTCTCTGTGTAGCTTTGTGCCTTTCCTGGATCTCACTCTGTAGACCAGGCTGGACTCGAACTCACAGAGATCCGCCTGCCTCTGCCTCCCGAGTGCTGGGATTAAAGGCGTGCACCACCAACGCCCAGCGATTGCTCTGCATTTAGGGCAGAAATCTGAACACTGTCCATCAGTTTCTTGATGCAATAAACTCACACCTAGTTACAGCTTATAGCTGGATTGCAGCAAGAGGCTGCAAGCACTGTGTTCAGAGCTTTATATATGTCTCCTAATAGCTCTGCTTAGCAGCCCTCCAGGTCTCACCATGATTACTTGTAGGCCCCAGACAAGCACCTGGGACTTAAAGAGCAAATCTGGAAAACCAAGACTAGATCTTAGATCTGGATCACAGTCTGAGGGAGCAGTTCATGCCCAGCAACTGTGCTATAGTGCCTGGAGAGAGGAACAAGGGAAGTAAGAAAGAGAGGTGGCCAGCTCTGTCTGTGTGGGCTAAGAAGGTCTCACTGTGCAGCAGACCCACTTTAGGCATTTGATTCAGAAAAAAACATTTTGTTCTGTTTTTCTCATTGGTGTAATTGGGTTTGGGAGAAGACTAACTTTAAAACATATTTAAGGATGTAGTTCTTTTCTTCCCCACTTTTTATTGAAAATAGACTTTTTTCTCATATAATATATCCTGATTAAATATATATATAAAACATTATATATATATAATGTATCCTGATTACCCCTCCTTCTACGCCTCTTAGCTCTTCCCCACCTTCCCCTCTCATCCAGATCTACCCACTTGGGGGCTCTCATCAGAAAACAAACAGACTTCTATGGGATAATAATATAGTAAAATATAATGAGATAAAACAAAATCTAAGGGGTGTATTAGAGATGCCTAAGTGCCACCTATTCTGACAAAAATCTGTATCTTTGTGAGATGACAATGTACTCCTAATAATAAGGGAAACATAAGGATTCCTAACAATAAGGAAAAATCGGAACAATATAGGTATTTTCATTTAATGACGTCAGAGCTGAGAGGTGTCAGTGTTCCAGGATGCTGTTGCTCAAGGGACCCAACAAGCCTTGTGGCCTGAGCCCATAGGATGGAACTGGAGTGATAAATGAATATTATTGGAGGTATATATATTGCACAAATTACTTTATTCTTCTAAGCAGTCCTCCATGAAATTGTGTGAACTTTTGTAAGATGAAAATTCGATATCCAAGGTTTAGAGAAAGAGTTTAAGTGATGATATCAAAACCTTCAAGAGTGACATCCCATCACTGAACACTGACTTGGGAGATGAAGATCATGGCTGGTGCAGCATACCCTGGAAGATCAGTGTGTTCCCTGATGGTGAATTGGCTCAATAGTGCCAACTTAACTGAACTTGTTCTGTTGTTTCCTTGTTTCCAGAATAAGGGACCATATACAAGGGAAAGAGAAGTGTGACCACCAAAATAGGTGTTTAGGTGTGTGTTTGTGTGTGTGTGTGTGTGTGTGTGTGTGTGTGCATGCGTGCTGTATAATCATTTGCTGAAAGTATCCAATAGGTTGAAAGTGAACTTAAAGTAAACAAGTATCTACCATAAATCCTGATCTGGAAGCAATAGTGTGGATATAGCTGGTCTTTATCTAATCCACTAATGTAACACTTAAATAGTCAAGGTCATAGAGAAACATCTGCTCACATTTAGCTGCTAAGTTCAAGATAACTTCAGCCATTCATGTTCTATTTTGGAAGGTTTATACTAATATTATATGTGTGCATATGTATGTATGCATGTATGTAATAAATATGATGTGTATGTGACACTTGTTAAAATTATATCAAGAAGAAGATATAAGGAGAAGTCCATGGAGATACCGCCTTGGAAAAATGGGGCTAAGCCTAAAGTCCTTTCCTGGTGATTCCTCTGGTGTCCACCAGGACCCAAAGCTACTGAGGGAATTTTTGGGTCCCATCAAAGCATAAGCATATGGCATTGACCTTCCTGACTTAAAGCTGGTAATGAGGTAAGACCCCAATATGTTTAAATGTGGAAAGATGCAGTTTGTCACTGTTCCTCTTCAAACATGTGTCACTGACCATGACATAGAGTTTCAACCTCTCTGGGCCCCACTTTTCTCACCTATGCCATGGGTGTAATGGCATCTGTAGGGGCTGTGGCTGACACAGCTTGCTCTGGCCTGGCAAGAAGTGCTCTGCCAATATGATCATTGGTATAACTTTTAGAAAAGTGTGCTGCTCAAAGAGCTTTTTAAAAAATACATACATTGGTTAGTAAGTGTAGAATAAAGACTGCAGTGATGCAGTGATACATTAACTATATTCTTAGATGAGTAGTTAATGTGTAGATGCCATGGAAGAATTCACACACACACACACACACACACACACACACACACACACACACACACACACATGCACACACACAAAATATGTGTGCATCTCTATAATATTTATTTTGCTTACTTCCATAAAAAACTAAGGTGCATATACACTGTCCAATATGTTTGTGGAGTAAAAGTTTTGCAATCAAAATTTTTTCTTTTGCATCTTTTGGGAGATAATCTCTCTATGTGCCTCAGGCTGGCCTCAAATTCACTAGTTAGCCAAGGCTGGTTGCAAACGAGTCATTCCCCTGTCTCAGAACACATGTGCTAGGATTAAAAATGTGCACCATACTGACCAGTTCTGAATTAAAATTTGTAAAGAAAACTACAATAGAAACAATCTTATTTTTTGTGGGGGGCATGGATACATGGCTATTTGAGCTCCTAAGGAACCCTCAGTGAAGCTACACTGTTCCCCAAACAGCCATGGCCAAATTGGTTCTACAAGGTCATAGAACCAAGAAATATAAATAACTTAGGTAGGTTTGAGGAGTCCAAATAAATAGAACTGAATATCATGCAAGTCCCTAGATGGACCTCTGCATAGAAAACAGGCTAAGTACAACAGCTAGAAAATTTCAAGTAAGAGCTGCCCGTTCATTAGCAGCCAGGTGTTAAGTGCAGACATTTCGGTTTGCACAATTACCCTGTGGTTGTGTTATGTTATGCTATGCGATGGTTGCTTATGATCATCAGCTGAAAGGAATTTAGAACCAGCCAAAAGACACACCCTTGGGAGTGCCTTCCAACACTTTTCCAGGAGGTTTAACTGAGGAAGAGTGATCTACCCTGAAGGTAGATAGCATGGTTAGTTACATGGTGTCTCTGAGTGAATAAAAACATGAGAAAGTGAATATAAGATTAGCATCCCTTGCTCTGCTTGACACTGTGGTCTCTTTGCAAGCAGCCACCTCCCATACCTCCACTGGAGGGAATATCGCCCACCTTGCAATGTCTTCCTTGCCACCATGTGCTGCCCAACAAACCTTTCTCTCTTAAGTTTCTTTGTAACTAATGTGAGATACTAGAGGAAACTAGGTTGAGAGCAGGCAGCACCTTACCCTGTGCTACCTTGTGACTTTTCTCTAGAATGAATTCAAAATAAGCAGTTATAATGCTATGGATAGGTGTGGGTGGCAAACCTCCCCGGGTTTGGGGCAGGTGAAGGAAAGGGTTCGTTGTGGGGAATCTGCTGCTCACCGGAGCTCTGTGACCTTCCTCATTAGAAATTAAACACACACCAAGTCAATTATCAATTAAGTGACACATTAGATAAACATTGTAGGCATTAATTGACCCTTCAAGGGTTCTTTGAAGCTCACTGGGCTGCTCCAGTTTCTTTGAAGTCTTGTTTTGGCTTCAGCCAGCTACTGATTAGATTGATTTAATGGTGAAATTGTGCTGGGTTAATGGGAACAAAATAAAGTACATTTATACAGTGTGTTGTTTTTCCATGGAAGGGAATCACATCCAGGCCATGGCAGGAGAGGGTATTTGGTTAGTTACCTACTGGGCTTTCCTCTTACTGTAGAAAATAACAAATTGAATCAGGGAGGTTCTGCCACATAAATTAGTGAGGATTGCTGGAGGGTGATTCCATAGTGTTTCCTCTGCATATCTCCTATGAAATTCTTCACCTAGACACCCCTCTAATCATTTTGCTAAATTAGTAAACACTGGCCAACATGGAATGGCAGCATGGAGGCAGGTAACCGCGTAACCTTACAAAGAGACAATGGTATTTGCAGGGAAATGAGACTGAGTCTCTGAGTGGGGATGTGGCCTGTGGCTAAGGCAGGGAGACTTGAGGGAAGGACGGATGGTAGAAGGACTTCTGGCCCTGCCGAGGAAGACCTGCTAAGGCTGCTGGATTCTTCCTACACAGCTTGAGGTGGGAACACTGAGCTTGGGGCAGGGCAAAGTCTCCATGCTTGTCCTTTCTCTTCCTTTACAATTCTGTGCAGCTGCACACATTCCCTGACTCATGAAGAGAGCATATATCCTCTCTCCAGTCCCCTACCAAGAAAATACAGTCCTCACTCTTCAACCCTTATGTCTGAAGTTAGAAGCTGCAGCTGACTAACTCAGAAATAACATCAACTTTCATTCTTGGTATTTTTAGAGTCATAGAATACACCATCAGATCATTTCAGGAGGATAAAACCATGGACAGTTTTGCTGCTTTTAAAAAAAAAATTCTTGAAATTTGATTTTTATTAGATGTATTTATTTTATATGTATGGGTGTGTAGGTACACCATGTATGCAGTACCCACAGATGTAAGAAGAGGGCATCAGCTCCCTTAGGGATGAAGTTATAGATGCTTGTGATCCACCATGTGAGTGCTAAGAATTGAACCCAGGTTCTTTGTCAGAGCAACAAGTGCTCTTAACCACTGAGCCATCTCTCCAGCACAGTTTTAAAATTTATAATAAAAACTATAACTAGAGCTTGTTGCAAAGTCAACTAGAAACAATAGCTCTGTTCTTAAGTGTCACTAAGAAGTCTACCTAGCCGGGCGGTGGTGGCTCACGCCTTTAATCCCAGCACTTGGGAGGCAGAGCCAGGCGGATCTCTGTGAGTTCAAGGCCAGCCTGGGCTACCAAGTGAGTTCCAGGAAAGGCGCAAAGCTACACAGAGAAACCCTGTCTCGAAAAAAAAAAAAAAAAAGAAGTCTACCTGACTATATGACAATCAATAATAATAATAATAATAATAATAATAATAATAAATTAACCCTATTCGGTATGCATATAGGTAGTGAGGTTTAAATCCCCAACACACCCCACATTTAATACATATACGAGTTTGGCAAATGAGATTCACTTCACTGAGGCTGCCTCTACTGTATCCATGGCAACTTAGAGCAAAGACATTTTAGTGGAGTTGGTAATTTCACTCAAAATGTAATGAAAATAAAGCTAATCCCATTATTATTCTCAACGATTTTCCATGTAGTCCCTTCTTACCATGCCCTTGCTTGTTCATCCTGTCTTTAAAAACAGATTATTGGAAAATTGCATATGTGTGCCCTCTCTGCACTCATAGCCATTAGCACGGTCCTCCTGCCTCTGAGGCATAACCTTGTTTTGGAGAAGAGGCCAAGTTCATCCTCCTCCCTACTTTTCTTGCAATTCTGGGATGGATAAATCTTCTAAATATACCAATTTGGGCCATTAAACATTTCAGAGACTGTCACTAAAATTATAGTAAAATAATAGTCTTTTTAAAGATAAGCCAGATAATACACATTTGTATAAATCTTGAAAGCATGTTCCCAATTATTCTATTTTAAATTTGAAGTGTGTTCATGTGGGCTTGATGGTTTTTTAAGAAAACCATCTTTTTTCTTTTCAGCCTCCACTGAGGAATATCGGCTTGATGTGAGTTCCATTTAAAGTAACACTCCATATGGTCACGTCAAGATAATTCCCACTGTAATTACAATAAGCACCGAATGTCACCAAAGTAAAGTAAATAAGAAAGCACTTTGTCCTCTCTCCTTCAGTATACAATGGTACATGGTTCTTAAGTGGACCTGTCTCCTCAGTAGCCACATCCTCTGCAAGGTACAGGAGGACTGTGCAGCTGAGTAATGGTGCATCCCAGTCGGGACACTGATGCTTCCCAGTGCTGTGCAGTTGGAGGCTGAGGCTCAGTGATGAAACCATGATGGACTCAGAACCCAACCTTGTGGCTGTTTTCTGGGAGCCCTGCTCTCTCTGCTCTCTATTGTCTATTGTCCTTTTTTTTTTTTTTTTTTTTTTGGTTTTTCGAGACAAGGTTTCTCTGTGTAGCTTTGGAGCCTGTTTTGGAACTCAGTCTGTAGCCCAGACTGGCCTCGAACTCACAGAGATCTGCCTGCCTCTGCCTCCTGAGTGCTGGGATTAAAGGCGTGCGCCACCACCTCCAGGCCTATTGTCCTTCTTGTGCCCCAGTCTTTTGTTCATATAACAGATAAGGTGCTAAGAGTCTGTGGTGGATTGAATAGGAATGGTTCCCCTAGATTCATGTGTTTGAATGCTTGAACCATAGGGAATGGCCCCATTAGGAGGTGTGGCCTTGTTGGAGGAAGTGTGTCACTGTGGAGGAGGGCTTTTAGGTCTTACATGCTCAAGCTATAGAAGTCTCAGCTCCTTCTCCAACACCATGTCTGCCTGCAGCTGCCGTCTTCTCGCCATGATGATAAAGGACTAAACCTTAATAAACTGTAAGCCAGCCCCAGTTAAATTTTTCTTTTATCAGAGTTATTGTGGTGATGGTGTCTCTTCACAGCAATAGAACCCTAACTAAGACAGAGTCCATAGGACAAATCCACCCTGCAGGGATCTTGCATTTCTGAAAAATGGGACCCCATGAGTAATCCTCATAATGAGGGGGTAGGATTACAACTTCATACAGTCTATGCAAGCCACTCATGGGGACAGGCTGGGCCAATACACAGCACAGTTTATAGTTCAGGAGCTTGCAGGGACAAAGTCCTTCTACTAACTTTCCCTCCAACTTTCCTGGAAACTGTCTATGGGGATCTCAGGGAGCTGAAGAAAGTCTCCCCATCCTAGTCACAGAAATTGGGTCTTTCTCAAGAGCTGAACAACTTCTACCCGAACAATGATGCTCTCCACTGTTGCTTGTTGTCCATGGGTTGTGGTAGCTGTACTGGGGAGTGGAGGGGAGTGGAGGAGAGTGGAGGGGAGTGGAGCGAGGAGGGACAGGAGAGGACAAGAAAGGGGCAGGGGAAGAGAAGAACCATCTGTGATGAAGAAGGGAGAGAATAAAGAGCATAGAAGGAGAGGAGGGGAGGGGAGAGGAGGAGGGGGAGGAGAGGAGAGGAGGAGAGGAGGGAAGGGGAGGGGATAATGGGAGGGGAGGGAAGGGGAGGGGAGGAGGAGAGGGGAGGAGGGAAAGGAAGGGAAGGGGAGGAGAGGAGGGGAGGAAAGAAGAGCAAAAGTGAAGGGAAGAACAAATTTGGAAGGGAGAGGGCAAGGGACAAAGGGGGCGAATTTATCTGAGATAAATAAAGAAATAAATGAAGATGAGTGGAAGGCAAGAGAGGGCTGGGGAATGATGGAAGAATATTCACTTGGGATGAATAAGGAAATGCAGGAACAGTGGTCCCTGAGCAGAGCTGAATTGGGGCACTTTGTCCCCTCAGTGACACCCACACAGGAAGGAGCTGCTCCCCTTACTGGGGTCACTATCATTTCCCTGACAACTGCTTTGGCTCCCCTTTCTGGAGTCATGCTTCATCTCCCTGGCAACTGCCTTGGCTTCACTTCATATTTCCATCACTCATGTTGACACCTGATTTCCCACACTTTCTCTGGTTCGTACATCAACTTTGTTTGGCAAAAGCCATCACTAAACTCTATAAACACTAAGTTCATCAATGTTTTCCAATCTCTCTCCCACCCTGACACCTAATAGCAAGGCTATCAGTCAACACCCAACATGTCCAGATTCCCACAAATTAAAGATAACCAAGTAGTTTCTGAGACTCATTCACGTATTTTCCATTTACTTCATGTAGTTATAAAGTAGTTTTTCATTTAAAAAAGTATATATATAATTAAAGTTAGAATTATTTGTAGCACCTGTTTGTAGAACAATGATTGGCAAAAATTAGGCACATGATTGATGTTTAATGACTGACTTTGTCTCTTATGAACTTACAAGGCATTTAAATGTGGCCCCCTAGGGCATGGTGCAAGGTCAAAGAGTGACTGGTAATGGGACTCAGGGTGGAATATAGGACAGTAGTGGATTTTCAGCCAGCATCTGTGTTCATAGCTTTGATTCTTAGCAATACAAGATACACAAGAATTCTAATACAAGAGGCTGAAGAAAAATGGCTAATTGTATTCTGAATGTCTCTCAGTCCCACCTGGTCCTGAGATCCCACAGATGCTTATAAAATAATCACTCAGAGGCTTATATTAATTACAAACTGTATAGCCTATGGCTTCAGCTTCTGGCTACCTAACTCTTTCATTTTAAATTAACCCATTCCTATTAATCTATACATTGCCACATGGCCGTGGCATTACCAGTCTGCTGGCATTCTGTTGCTCCTTTGGGGGCAGCTGGCATCTCTCCCAACTTCACCCTTCTTTTCTCTGTATCTCTGCTTGGATTTCCCACCTGGCTGTGAGCTTTCTTGCCACAAGCCAAAACAGATTATAGTTAATATAAGCTCTGAGTGATTATTTTATAAGTGTCTGTGGGACCATGGGACTGGGTGGGACTGAGAAACATTCTGGCTACATTTGGCCACCCAACATGGGATAAGAGTTTCCCTGTAAACTAGAGAACTTTAAAAGAAATTCTAAAGCTGAACTAAAAATGGCTTCCTAGTTCTCATGGTTGATGGGGGTTGTGGTACAGAGACGCTGTGGCATTCAAGCTTGAGCACAGCACAGCAGATGCCAACCACAGCATGGCAGATTCCCACCACAGAACACAGAAGTGTCTCCAAGCCATGCAGCGCACTGCTTAGTGGATTTACCTTTTGCAAGTATAGACAACAACAACAAAAAAAGGTTTCTGGGCTACATGCTACTTGATGAAGGCATAGACCTACTACTTCCGGGACTTGGCAGTGAGCATGGCTCCTAGAACTGGCAGTTAATGTAACTTTGCCACGTTGGGAAACATAATGGGGTGGAGTCAACAGCCAAAGTTGCTGCACAGCTTAAGTGAAGTTTTCTAGGTATATGTAGACATATTTCAATTAAGTACATTATCTTCAAACACTTCAAAGACCTACAGAATATGACATTTAAAATGTTTTAAAAACTTCGACTTTTCTGGAAAATGAGATGCATCTGCTCCTGACAGCACCAAGTGCTTCAAAGAGGATGATGGGTTTTTGAAGAAACTCCATATGGCAAAATTTAGCCATTTGGGTAAGAAACTGCTCTTGCCTGGACTTTTTGATAATATGTTGTATATACTGGACATACAGGACCCATAGGAAAAAGACTACTGAATTTTTCCAAAACAAGACGAAATGGTCCTTTAGGTTTCTGCTTTGCAGAGGACACAGAGAAAAGTGACTGAGAGACTCTAGGGCTATAGGCTGAAGATGGATGTCCCAACATTGCAGAGGAACTTTGGATTACTGTCCAGTCAGCCAACTGTCTCTGTCATTTCCAGAATTTTGGAAGTTGCTTACAATGCACTTCCTGTTTACTTAGGTAATATTATATCCCTCTGGGGTCTTTGATGGAGTTGAAGACTAGATAGTTACAATTATAGTTTTCCTTTATCATCATAAAAGATAAATTAGATATGAAACTTTAGACTTACAAATATAGGATAGATGATAAAACATTTTCTTTAGTTTTGCCAAATATAAATAGATTAGATGTTGTAACTGTAATTCTTGCTTGATAACTATTTGTTATATGTAATTTTACTGTGTTAAAGTTAAAATCTTCCTGTTTGATTAGACAGAAATGAGGAAGTGTTATGTGATGTCTTTCTGTATATCATGAATATGTGTTACTCTGATTGGTTGATAAATAAAGCTGAATGGCTAATGGCGAGGTAGAATAAGATTATGCAGTACATTCAAACTGAAGAGAGAAGAAAAGAGGAGAGAGATGGTTCAGTGGTTAAGAGCACTGCCTGATGTTCCAGAGGACTTGTGTTCAATTCCCAGGCCATCTGGTGTCTGATCATGCCAGGATAAAATGGGGAAAAAAGGAAGAAAGAAACATATGACCCCTCCCTCTTCTCCTTTTTCAATCAATCAGAGCAACATATATTTTTATCAATCAATCAGAGCAACATATATTCATGGTGTACAAAAAGACATCCCACAGCAGCTGATGTCAAAGTCATTTCAAGGTTAATAGAATCAAACAGTTCATGAGAATGGCTGCATAGTTTATTTAAATCAGTGCACAGTAACAGGTTTCCCAAAGACATTTTGTACTTAGTTTGGGTTGATTCCCACACCATTCTTTCATCCAGCTGTCCCCTCGAAACTTTCCATGTAATTCTCTCCCCCATGTTCTTCTTTCTACTTTCTATCACATGTTATAGTACCTTCCCAATATCTTTCTTAAAAACCTTTTATTCCCATTATGCCCCCATTTCTAGTCTCCTGATCTCTGCATTTACATACATATTATATGAATTCATCTTATTGGTTTATGTATATGAGCCTGCATGGATGTCACACATGCCTAGTACACACTGAGGCCAAAAGAGAGCATCATATCCCCTGAGACTGGAGTTACAGATAGTTGTGAGCCACCATTTGTGTGCTGGGAAATGAACCCAGGTCCTCTGCAAGAGCAACCAGTGCTCTTGACTAATGATCCATTTCTCTAGGCCCTCATTTCAATATAAGCACATAAGCACACACACACACACACATATATATATAAATGCAGAATTTGTCTTTCTAAACCTGGGTCACCCTAGTGTATTTTTTTTCCAGGTCTTTTCATTTTTCAAATTTCATTTTTCTTTACAGATGAATAAAATTTCACTGTGTTTATATACCACGATCACATTATTCATTATTTATTCACTCAATACATGTTGATGGACATTCCTTTGTTGATTCTGTTTCCTTTGTACTGCATGTGGAGCCACAATAAACATGGATGTGAAACTTAATCTAGTAGGATGCAGTCTTTTGGGTGTATGCCCAGGAGTCATACGGCTGTGTTAGAATGAAGTTCTATTTTTAATCTTTACTTCTCTAATTGGAATAATATTTAACATAAGGGAAATAAGACTCAAGAGAAGAAAGTACTTATCCATTTGTGTGAACATGGAGCTTCTGGTTTTTATAAAACAAAGTAAGATTCAGTGCAATGTTAAGGATCGGTGTAAAACAGGATCTGTAATGGTGGTTTTCGAGTTTAGCATTATCATCCTTTCAACTTTGAACTGAAGTCACAGTTGAAACCCATGGAAATACTTTAACATTTCCTTCACTGCCTGCACACACATGGCCAATCTTTCCTGTGAATGTATATTCTCAAATTAATTCATGGCTCAAGACCCAAACTAGGCAACTAATACAACTTTCAAGTCCTAGAATCATTTAAATAACTAAAGCAAAATGAAGTCCAACTAGCAACAGGTAGCTTAAAAACATGAAGCAGGAACCAATCCCTTTAATATCTGTTCTTTTAATTTTCCATTTTTTAAACTGTACTCACAGAGACAAAATGGCTCTGCTGCAAGCAACTGTGTACCTCAGAACAACTGTAACTGATCGAACTGCAACCCTCAGTCTCTTCTCTGGCACTCATCCAATAGCTGGGCTCCATTGGCCCATCTTGGTCACACATCAGACTAGAGTCCATGCTCACTCTGTTTGAGTTGTATCCTCACAGGTGCTTCTGCTGTTGTGTTACCCTGTTCACAGAGTGGCAGGAACATGTATTCCCATGGCCAAGTTCATCACCACTTTGCAAGAAGAATGAAAATAAACCTCAAAGCTTAACAACATCTGCTCAAATGGAGTCAACTCTAGATGACAGCCAAGGCCACAGGGTCTCTCTAAGCTCCTCCTGGGTAAATTTGATTTTAACATGAGAGGAGAGAAAATCCAAGTACATACATCTCTTCTCCAGCTTCAAATGCCAGTACAGAGACATCTCAGACACTGAAACCAGTTATAGACAAGTGCCAAGGGAAAAATACTATGCTCAAGTTGGCCAGTAACTATCCACGGACAGCAAGTGATTCTCTTTCTCTTAGAAGCAAAGACGCCTGAGAAGTCACATGACTTCTCCAAACTCACCATATGGATGGTGCTTCTGTTCCACTGATCTCTAAAAAGTCATACCCCTCCTCCAGCTGGAAGTCTGTAAAAACAAGAGCAATGGTATCCCCAGGCTCAGCCAGGATGGTCCATGTGCAGTCAGCATTGTTGTCATACTCTGAGGGGAAGTGAGGACTGGATATGGAACTGCTGGTTCCCCGGAGGGTTCCTCCGCAGGCTCCCTCAGCTGCAAGGGCAGAAACAAAAAAAGCAACTCAGTTCTCAGAAACCTGTCACACACGAGTATGTTCACAAATGCTCCTATTGAACAGAGACAAATACTTTCTGAATTTTGAATTGAGATAATTTAAAAAGGTCATTTTTAGGTAATTAATTTAGCTTCACAGTTGGTGTACAAAAAGCTAAAAGTTAAATTCCATTATCAACCCAATGTCATAGTGGGAAAATGAATAAAACTGACAAGAAAGTGGATTTAACATATAAATAAATACCTAAATATGCACTTAAATGCAATTAAGCTCTTTATAGGGTGATGCAAGACAAACTTTATATTTATTATTTACTGTGTATGGAACTGCACAGTATGTTGACATGTGTAAATATTACTATAAAACTTTCATTTTTATATATGAATATATCATACAAATAAATGATCATCAACAAACAACACAACTTTACTTAACATTTAGAATTTATTCTTCTCTGTGGTTTACCTGTATGCTACCACAATGAATTGCTTGAATGCAAATCCAGCTGCAAAAATAGCAATACTAGTTTTTCTACACTAAGTTCGCCAAATGCTGTTCACTACTGGGGCTAGAATCCAATGTCATAGTTGAAAGACTGAGATGTGTTCATTTAAATTCAACTTTTGAGATGCACATCCACATAATCATTCTAATTGTTTGCAGGTCTCTCACAGTTTTAGAGGGAAAATTACTGGTATTGTTCCTAACATTCTCTTATGGTGATCTGCAAGCCACAATTTTACAACAGGAAACTCTGAAGTGGGCATATTTAAGAAGAGTCCAGCAGAAGTTAAACTGAAAATCTTCAGAATAAACTTTAATGGATTCTTCAGGTAAAGACCTCAGTAACCAGGGGTGATATGCAAGCTGTGTGGGAAGACATTGCAGTGCCATGCATATGGTATGCTTGTCTGCTGAAGCTCTACAGGGGTCCAACATCCACCTGCAGCCCTCATGCATGATCTCCCACTGCTAAAAAGCATTAACCGTGTTCAGAGTGGAGCTGGTATAGAGTGATGACTCCAGAGCTGTGTGCACACATTGTGGTAAGAACATTTTATTATTTTAACATCCAATGAGAGCTGTATGGTGACAACTGGTAGCGTGTTACCCTCTGAAATGACCTCAAATTTCAATCATGCTTCTTCTTTTCATGTGTGAAAAGAGTAGTAGCTTCTAAAGTCCCTGTGTGCCTACTGTTTCCCATGTCTAAGAACTCAAACTTGAATGAACTATTTGTTCTTAGAATACCACTGAATGTCAGATCACAGAAGTCCTTGGGATACTGGACAAGAAGGCAATCATTGTGGCTTTCACTCATTCAATGGGCAGAAAAGAGGCATGGTTTTATGGCCACAGTGATGAAGAAAAATGCTATAAGCAAGACAAAAGATAGAAAATTAAACAGAGGAAGAAAATATGAAAGAAGCTGACAGAGATGAAAAAATGCATCATTTTTCTGAATCTGTACTTATGATTGACTTTTACAAGCTAGATATTTCAAAACCAAGAGAAAATTTTAAAATCACTTATAATTTGACTAATCTTATATTAAACACATTCAAGTCTATTATAACCATTTTATTGTGTTTTATTCTTTTGAGACAGGGTGGCAATATGTAGTCTGAATTGACCCCAAATGTACTATGTAGCTTTAGCCAATTTCAAACTGTGCTACCAGTCTGTAATAGCACTTAATCTGGTGAATTGCAGAACTCTAGTAATCTGATTCATAACCATTTTGAGAATTTGACACAAGCTCACTGACATAAGAGTTTATGAGAAAAGTTTTCTATTATTCCCTTATCACATTTGCCAAAAGATGGAGTTCTGATTGCTGGTATAAAGAAAAAAATCTATCAACTATGAAATGTTAAGAAGTTGTAAAATAGAATAAGAATATCCACCAATTAATGTTAAAATTAATCAATTTAAAGAGTTTATTGCAAAACATACAAAGCATAAGACATCTGCTGTTTGAAATATGGAGACAAACATGAGGTTACAACATTTCAATTTACGAATAGTAGGCATTAGAAGATCAGAAAATGATAGGTATTGTGTTCTCACTGTGATATGAGCATTTGGAGAATTTAAATTTAACAGTGTAGCCAAGCATTTGTTTAATTATAAAAATAATCCCCAAGATCAATAAATGAATATTGGGGAATGGTATTCTTAAGATTTTGTTCTAATTAGAATTGGCAATCTATTTTACCTTAAATTTATGAGCAAAACAGATGTGACAAAGCAATAGCTCATGTTCCTTTATTTCAATCTACATGTATAAATGAGGATGTCACAATATTTCATTTCCATTAAATGAAGCATGAAAAGAAATTAGTAACAACTCCCAACTAATTTTCATGGAATATATCATGATCCACACTGCCTGGATTGTTTTCAGATCCCAAGAATATTCCTATGTTTTAAAAATCTATCAGGCCTTGACAGCCACTCTTCTAAGTCTCCTCTGACACACGTGTGTTGGGATGCTGTAATGTTATTCTCCATCATTCTATAAGATCCAGGGCCATGATCAGCTTCTAATCGTTCAGCACCAAGGACAGCTCCAAGCCTCCATTCACTGATTTCTGCCTGAGTCATAGGAAAGCAGCTGAGAACAACCAGCCAGTGAAATCACAGTGACACTTCTTGACTGGCTGCAACTGAATGCAGAAGCAGTCAACACTCCACATGTTTCCCAAGCTACACATATAATTGTTCGTTTTGAACATGCCTGATAAGGAAGTAAATTAAATTCTAAAACAGCACAGATGAAGTAGAGATTTTAAAAACTCTAGGTTTTAAATCTCAGCACCATAGGTATATTTGTTGTAAATGGCTGTCCTGTGCTTGTAGGAAGCTCGCTATCACCCAAGGTTCTGATAAATAATGGTTGTGACAGGTCCCAGTTGTAATAAATGATAATTCCAGCAGCATTCACAAGGGTTCTGTAAGTTTAATTCATGCCCTCACCAGCTCTGTTTGCAGACATAGACTTCCAGTCATGAGACATAATACCCTATTAAAATGGTTTAGTAACTTTGAGTCAAGAAGAGCTATTAGTTAGGGGATGTTTGACTTATTTATAGTTATTAAAACAGGGGTAATATTCATAGACTTTCCCAATGATCTGTTTTTGTAAAGCAATTTGATTTGAGAAAATGCAATATTATTTGAAAACTGACTCAGTTTGATCTATTTCACACAATTGTTTTCTGTAAAAAAATAAATAAAAACTCTAAGTAAGAGAACTGAATAAAGAGATAGAGCTATCCAATTTTTCTAAACTAAATTATCTTTTTTCTTTTTTTTTTGCTTTAGAAAGACATAATGATCAGCACAGTTATCAGAGTCTTGTGGTGTATAGTCCTCACTAACTCATCTCTAGCCCTGAGAAATGCATGTGTGGTAGAAAAAAGTTAAATTCCTTAACAATGATAACTCAGGTAGAGATGTGTCTCTTGGCTGAAGTGTTCTCAAGAATTGTCTAGGCCTGTAACAGAAAACACAGCTCTATTTTGAAATATGCTATGTTTTAGTAAACATTTGATGTATAATTAGTATAAGTGAGATACTACACATGAAGGATGATTATTTTACAAAGCTAAATCATTGTTGCCAATATTTAGATATATGTTAATATATCAGAGGTTTCTTTTGTCCCTTAAATGCTGATAAACAATAAAAACACCATCAACAATTTAGGGCTTTATTACTAATTTTGTTATATTTATAGGAATTTATACTTAGAATGTAGAAAATATGGGAATCTAATTAAATAACTCTTATTAAAACGCCATCCATTCCTTTCTTACAAAAAAGAGCAACTTAGCATCAAAGTTTCTGGGATAATACTTTACTATGAAATTTATTATACAACACATATTTCTTAAATGAATGAAGAGCAAGGACATCAATTACTTAACTCAGTTTTTTAGAAACTGTCACCATAAGATTCCCATGTGGAAATGTGACGGCAGAGCCGTGGGCGTGGGCATGGCTCCCACACAAGATTTCTACTGGGGAAATAATGTTTTAAAGCTATGTTGAGTTCTTACAAGATCTTTCATTTTAAGAAAAGGTTGACGGCATAAAGTAAGTCTGAATGTGTCTGAGTTAATCCAGGCAGAAGGCAATATTTTTAACAAGAGATGAGCCCGACTCTATTGCTTTCTGTGAGTGGGAAATGACTCTGGGTGTCAACAAAGGACACAGATTTTTATTTTCCCTCTGGGAGTTTTGACCTTCTGAAAAGTCTTATTCTCAATTTAAAATGTCCCTTGATAGGTATATATGTCTAGCTAAAATCTATTTTACACACACAGTTCAAAGCATCAAACAGAACATGATTTAGAAGCCTATGTTTGCCATGTTATAAAGAACTCTTTAATGAGTCATTAAAATAAGGTGGAATGCAGCCACATTTTACAATCATTGCATGTGTGTACCAAGGGTCCGTGATTCCTGAAACCAGTCCAGGACATCCTATGTCAGTGTTAACTTTATAAAATTAAATATTTGCAAGGGCCTGCACTATCTCTCTCCTACTTAAAACATAAAGGTTGCCTGCTCCTGGATGGTGTCTTCTAGACATAATGGAGAAGCTGCAAGAACATGCATGCCTAAACAAGACCCACATAATGACATCACCAGTTGCCATGCAAAGCACATAGTGTAAATTTCATGAGACTCTACTCCTTCATGACGAGCTACAGTCAATAAACGCTGAGAGGGTCTGTTTTCTTCCGTGGTACATGCCCCAAGAGGTTATCCAATCCTAAATAGGCTCTAAACACATATGTAATAGCAGCATAAATTGAATGGGCTCAGTAGTTGGTTGATTCAAATATGTATGCACATGTGCAATAATAACAATAATGATTAAAGAAAATTTATGAACTTCTGTGTTTTCTGGATCCTGAATCCAAGAGATTTATCTCAGTGCTTATTCCAGCATTCATCTAGGTAATCTTCTGAACAATGAAGCCTCTTGGTTCATTCATTCATCTTTTAACTTCTTGACCCCAGCTCATTCATTCACCATCATCATTAACTTCTCCCCCCCCCTTACTACAAAAGGTGATAACTTTCCATAGTTGCTATTTACCACATAACATGCTTTCAGTTCCCAGTCTCCATATCCCAAGATCATTCACTCAAGTATCTGAACATGATGTTACTGACCCGTTGGCCCCAGTATGCTTTGATCCTGGCACTGATGCACTTCTTGCCTTCAGCCCTCCATGTGCTCACCTCTCATTTTTACTTGGAGATTACCTGGGCATTTGAATCATTCACTGTATTTCCTCCATGTTGTTGTCATCCAGAGCAACACTGGAAGATACATCAGACTTAGGTCTGAAAGAAAGTCATGCATACTACCATGCGGTTAAAAATAGTTGGAGAGAAGCTGGAGAGATAGGAATACTGTGAATACTCATTATTTAAATTGTGTGGAGGGAGATCACTAACTGCTATATCCAGAGAAGAATCTGTCCCTGGTACCTAGGATGTTTGTGATAAAAAAGGATAGGTACTCAAGACATTCTGGGACTGGAGTCACTGCCTCCTGTGCTCTCTTCTCTCACTTTCCAGTGACTATAACACCAGCAGTAAGGCAAGTGTGGAACCAGAGTATGCCCCGGACCTAGTCCTTCCTGGAGGATGGAGAGAATATCCACCCAGTGTAACTGATATGGGACCTGAGGCTCTTCAGGAAATAACCCATTCAAATTACATTAATTAGATGGGGTGATATTTAATCTTAAGGGTAAAGTTCTTGCTATTAAGTACCCTGTATCACTGTAGGTCATGGTGAATGGAATATGTTTGGGCATGTATTTATTTTGTGATCAGACACATGGGGATTCTTGGTTTGTTTGAGACGTAGCATGGTCTGTACCCAGAAAAAAAATAATTGAAAAATGCAAAAAAGAAATGCATAAAACTGAAAATAACTGCAATGAACATTTTTATTATCATCTAAGCATGTTGTAAGATGGTATTTTATGTATATGTGTGTTCCTATGAATTCTCACATGCACCTGGAATTCAGAGATCAAGTTTAAGTCATTCTTCAGGTGGTATCCACTCTGATTTTTGAGACAAATCCTCTCACTGGTGTGGCACTTGCTCAGCCATCCAGGATACTGGCCTGTGAGCCTGAGAGGTCTGACAGTCACCATCTCCCCAGGATTGTAATGTTGCACTACCTGGCTTGTTGTGTGGATTCTGGAATAAAATTCATCTTCTTACACTTTACTTAACGCTCTCCTCAGCTCCATGAAACAATATGCAATGAAATAGAATGAGTGGTATGCTTCGATGTATCCTGCAGCTGACCCAACATGTCAACCTTGGAGACATGATTTTATATTGAGAGATAGTTTCCATACTCCATTCCATACATTTTCTCCAACTTCAATAAGAATTATATTGGCATATATTGTTCACTATGCAAAATGTGCATAAAATGAAATTGTCAAAAGTCATAGTCTTAATTTAAAGCTAAGCTTTTGAGATGAAGTGTGTCCCATGCAGTCTTCCTCTGGACACCCACTTCTGACAGGACAGATCACTTCTGGTGCATTTGGCAGCAGTACTCTGTAACACAAGTGACCCAGGCACAGCTGTTTTCAGAGCATCACAGGGTGTATGGGCTCCATGAAGCAGGGCAGGTCTGCCATGTTCGTCTCCTGTTCCGTTGTCTCAGTTCTCTTTGTCCCTTCATCTTCATTAGTGGAGCATCTGCAGTTACATGTCTTGACTGACAGTTCATACATCATTGGCAAGTGATACATATCACAATAGCCACTTGGTACAAGGTTTATATGTTAAAGGTATCTTCACTATAAACTATTTTAAATGAAGCTGGGCATGCATTGTGGAATATTAGTTTAAGAGGTGTTACATTCATTTATGCTGGGGAATATATGTTTAATGATGCAAAGATGTGTTGCATTCTTTTACGTTGAATTTGTGTTACTTTGCCTGCCTAAAACACCTGATTGGTCTAATAAAGAGCTGTATAGCCAATAGCTAGGCAGGAAAAAATAGGTGGGGCTGGAAGCCAAAGAGAATAAATAGGAAAAGAAATCTAGTGAGAAAAAGGAGGATCAAGAAAATGAGGAGAGGTCACCAGGGGCCAGCCATCCAGTCACACAGCCAGCCACACAGTAAGAAGAAAATAAAGACATATAGAATAAATAAAGGTAAAAAGGTAAAAATGTCCAGAGGCAAAACGTAGTTACAGAGAACAGGATAATTTAATTTGGAAAAGCTGGCTAGAAACAAGCCAAGCTAAGACCAGGCATTAATAAGTAAGAACAAGTCTCTGGGTATTTATTTGGCAAGCACACAAAGAGAAAAAAAAATGACCAATTACAGGCATGCATTATTTAGCTGATTTGATCAAGGCACCTTGATAATATTTCCAGTCTTTACTTAATGGTATTTTTCTCTCTGAGAAACAAAAGCTTCTAAGGGTCTACATTTTCCTTAAATGGATTGAGTAAGTCACCTCTGCAAAATACCAAAACAGTTGCTCTGTTATGTACTCCCTAAAACTGTTTCTAACAGTGACATTATGTTTTGGCACATTTGTGTGCATATTTATCTTAAATACACATATTTAAACAAACAGAAACTTGGATAGTCCTTCATTGAATAAGCAAAGCATCCAATGATCTGTTTTGGTGATTTATACATCATGCTTCGAAACAAAACAGACAAGCAACCACCAAATGAAATTTCCTTCTTTTACTTATGGCAGAGAAGGTGAATGTAGAGGAAAATTAGAAAAACTAGGAAGTCAGAACTGGCCTTAACCTCATCTTTGTTGAGTTTTAGACACAATGCTGACACATCAGACATTGGGTTCACCATTACAAATTCTGTATCATGAACATGAGCCTTGACTGTCCTTGTTGACTGTGGGTGTTCTCTGGCTCAGAAATAGAATAAGCCCAGTCCCCCAAGTGAGTCACCTCTAAGACACGCATACATGTCTCTTTCAATCTCTGTTTACATTTATCCTATTGGTTTAATTACTCTGGAATATTCTGACTTATATACAATACCTGCATTTGTTATCTCCATAATGACTTTGTTTTGTTTTCCTTTTTCAGTAATTCACAATTATCAAAGAAGTTTTTTTAAGTCAGTTGTGATGGATCAAACCAGAAATTTAGAAATAGGAGTGGGTATTACTATGAGTTCAAGGCCAGCCTGGGTCATTTAGAGAGACTCTGTCTCAATAAATGAAATAATCAATCAACCA
Organism: Peromyscus nudipes; assembly: GCA_902168325.1. Classification (NCBI taxonomy): domain Eukaryota; kingdom Metazoa; phylum Chordata; class Mammalia; order Rodentia; family Cricetidae; genus Peromyscus; species Peromyscus nudipes. The sequence continues at coordinate 23,334 of CABHPH010139738.1, forward strand.
AAATTGGCTTCATACCAGAAATGTAAGGATGAATCAACTTATACTAATAAATAAACAAACATAAAACAATGCATTGAAAGAGTCATGGACTGAAACTGCACAGCCATTTCAATAGGTGAGAAGTCTTTGATAAATTTCAACTTCCCTGTATGATAAAATTTCTAAAGAAACTAGGAACGGAAAGATTATATTTCAATATCACATATATATATGTATATAAATTACACACACACATATATATATAAATACATATAAAACAGAATGATTATATTTCAATAACACACATACATATATACATAATGCATATATATATATATATATGCATCAGCATCATGGTGAAAGAGAGAAATGGAACACGTAGCCTCCCAAACTAATGACAGCACCAGTCCAGCTTAATGCACTATTCATGTTCATTATCATGCTTAAAATATTAGCTTGATCAAGAAGGAATAGAAAAGAGATACAAGCAGGAAACACAAAAAGTAAAATTAGTCTTTTTTTCAGATTATATATGTTCGTTTTCTTAAAACGTCCTGAAGTCTCATCTAAAACTCTTAAACACAATGAACATCCATCCCCAGCAAAGTAGCATATAACAAAATCAACACACAGAAGTCAATATGGCAACAACAAGTACATGAAAAAGAAATTCAGGAAAACAACACCATTAAAAATAGACCACAGATAAACAAATACACAAGTCAGTGAATAAAGAAAAAAATAAATCCAAGGCATGAACTTAACTAGTAATATTAAAGGTTTATACAATGGAAAGGATAATGCACCCAAGAAAGAAATTAGAAGACACTAGAACAGAAAAAAAAACCCTCTCATCTCATGGATGGAGTAGAACCAATATTTTAAAGTTAATGTACTATTGAAAGTGTTTTATATATTAAATGGGATCATAAATAAAACTACAATTACTTCCCTCACAGGAATATTTGAAAGTATCTTAATATCCACATGGAATCACAAACATCCCCCAATAGTCAGAGTAATCCTGACTAAAAGAGCAATCCTGGAGGTATTGCAAGGCCTGATTTAATTTATTCTTCAGGGTGATAGTGATCAAAATGGCTCAGAGATAATGGAATGGAATAGAGGACCCAGAAGTGAGCCCACAGAGATACAGCCATATTTTTCCACAAAGTCATCAGATTCCCTAGGGAGGAGGGATAGTCTCTTTAACAAGTAGCACTGGGAAAACTACACACTCACAAGTAGAAAACAGAAACTAAGTTCTGTTCACTGTGTTAAAAAAATAAATTCAAAATTGTTCAAATATCTCAGTATAATTTTAATGTTACTAGAAGAAATCACAGGGCTAACATGTTAAAGTCCAGGAATAAACAGTGGCTTTCTAGATAGGACTGTAATGGCTCCAGAAATACTTAACAAGGATCACATTTTGGATTGTGTAAAATTTAAAAGGTCCCGAAACAAACAAAAAGAAACAACAACAAAACAAACATACCACCGCAACTGACAAGGAAGGGGAAATCTGCGGAATCAGAGATCTGCCAATTCTATAAGTGATACACACAGCATACGGAGAGGAAACCACAATTTAGAAATCAGAAAGAACAAATAACGCAACCAAGAAACATGCAGTTTTTAAGATGAAAAACAAATAGCCAGCAGGTTTATGAAGCCGCATTCAGCATCTTTTGTTACTAGGGTGTATGCACATCTGGGTTCCAATTGGCCAAGATGTGCAAAAAGAATGCTGCATGTCTGTGCCATCAGGAACCAAGCCCTGCCTCCCAGTCATGATGTGTTATGCTCTCTGACATTGAGAGCTAAAATTAACTCAAAGACAAAAACAAAAAGTAGATAAATCCAAAACAATGCCTTCTAGAAACTATATTAAGATTCCATCTAATCTCAGTCAACATGGCTGTCATAATATAAAAAAAAAATCAGCAGATGTCAGGAAATGTGTGGAAACATAGGGAGAGTCTTCATATAATGCTGGTAAGAATATTAATGAGTCCTAAAGAATTGAATATGGAGGTATTCCCAGCAGAAGACTTTGACATTGCCTTCCATCAAGGGAAGAACACTCTTACGTTTAGCTTTTGGCAAAACTAATTTCGAAGTAGATACTGCTCTCTGGGCCTTTTCAGCTAAGACATGCTTCAGCAGACTCTCAGAAGATAAGAAAGAATCCTTATCACATGATCTCTTTGTTATCTCAGACCCATTTTCTTATTGAATTTTATAATTAAGCTACATCTGTGTGTGGAACTAACTGTGTACCATTAATTTAAAGCATCAGAACTCTACCTGAAATAAGGACAAGTATAGAAGACTCAACAGGGTGGCTCACACTTGTAATCCCAGGAGGCTGAGACAGAGGGATTCAATCACTGCTAGATAAGACCAGCCTGGGCTATGGAGTAAGATCATGTGTCAAAAAAAATAGAAAAGATAAATAAAAGTACTTAAATTAATCAAGGTACTGACTAAGCTGTTCAAAGTAGCAGCCATTGGCTTAGGTGTCCCTGATAACTTGAAATGTAGGTATCATATTTTGCACAGAGATAAGTGTTCATTGTGAAATATATAATAGATTTTGATATTAACATGAAGAATAATATAAAACATTCCATCAGTCATTAATTGACTGTGCATCCCAGTGATAAAATCTTGGATATTTTAGGCTAATACAGTCTATCATTCAAATAGATTTCATCTGTATCTTTGGTGAAAGAGCTCTTTTCAATGTTGGGTTTCACCCATGTGTAAAGGCAGTGCATGGTCAGTGGACAGGCCACTCCACACACTGAGGCAGCTACCAGCAGCCTGAGCAATGTTGATGTGAGTCATTGAATGGTCCCTTGAGCCCACTGCCAAATGCTGAGTCTTATGATCTCTGTGTCTTTAATACAAGTTGTTACCAGTTGCTATCAGTTCCCTTGATAAGCCACATCAGTCATGCTTGCTTGGGACATGGTAAATATCTCTGTATAAATTTGGAGACTATTAACAGGAAGTTCATAGGTCTATGTATTATCTATCTATCACCTGTCTGTCTACCAACTTCACCTGCCTATCATCTATCTATCTATCTATCTATCTATCTATCTATCTATCTA